>JASAMX010005329.1:0-133001 GCA_030248175.1 Microlaimidae sp. YZB2_3
TAGGTTTCAAAATCTTCCACCTTGGGTCGCCCTCTAGAAAACTAGGGGGGGTTCGACCCCCCCCCCCCGAGGACCCCCCCTCCTAGATTTTGAAATGTCATTTACCCGGGATAAATACCCCCCTGCCCCTTTAGCTTTTTGACCGTGTTCATCTATAAATCCCTCCCCCCCAAACTACCCCTCAGACCTGTGCACTACCTCCTCCGGGTTTTATTAGGGAGGGGGGCAATTCCAAAACGGAGGGTTTTGAAACGGGGGGGGGAATAAAAGGCTTGGGGGGCAACACTGTTGAAGGAATAAAGAAAAAAAAGAGAAAAAAGGAGGGAAAAAAGGAACTGAAAAGCGAAAATAAGGTAAAAATATGTCTAAAATGGCTTAAAATGCATTGAAATATGCTAAAAACTGATGCAATGATGGCGTCATTATTACAGGGAAAAAATGGCGCCATAATTTTTGGGTACTTTTTAATTTTTGGGTGGGGGCAACGAGCAAATTCTCCTATAAAGCAGGGGGACATTTCCAGACCGTGCAAAGGTCTGACCCCAGCTCACCTTTACCTTGTATGCATAAGTCATAAGCTGGACTCTCAGGGGAAGACGTTTTCAGGGAAAGAAAGAACGTAGGTGGGTATTGGAGTTACTTACACCTTTTAAAAAATTCCAAAACTGTCAACAGCTAAATATAACAACCTGCATTTTATAATTACAGACAGTTAATCGTTTACTCGACAACTGGGTGCACGATTAACTAAACTAAACTAGACACTCTCCCTAAAATTTGTAAATCCCCAGAGCCAAAAAACGCTAAACATGGGGTGTTTGGAGTACCCGCCTAGAGTTTTGGTTTACTTTCCCCTTAAATTACGAAAAAAGGAGGGCCGTTATCCCCCAAAATCTAGTAGGCTGCCCACGATAAAAAAATACATAATACCCCTTCAAAATATTAAGAAAAATATTGTTGTTTTTTTTAAATAAGGTATTTTTGTGTAATTGGCCATTGATAATGTAATTAAAAACATGATAAATTTTGACCTTTTTAAATTTTCCTTTCCACTATAATAAAACCAAAGGCTGAGCTATATAATGCACTAAATTTTTTTTATAGACCATACACTTGCCAAAAATTTATTATTTTTCTTATTTAAAAATTCATCTGGTAACATGTAATTGACTGGTAAGAATATTTTTTTACAAAAAAACAGCAGAAGTTTTTTTAACAAACAACTAAAATGTTTATATTTGTTGAATAATTTATATTTAAATACATTTTTAGAATAGAATAGTTGTTTGATTAATAATATAATTGGGTTTAAATTTAAATTTATAATAACTGTTGCTTCAATATTTCTGAATAAATTTTTGTTAAGAAATGTGGAATTGTAATTTTTGTAATTGGTTTACATTACCCATACAATATAGATTATGTGGTGTTACATATAAGATTGCCATGTCATGTTTTCATATCGTCTTTTATTTATCATTTTAATTTGGAATTTAAAGTCGAAAAATTAAATAAAAGTTAAATATTTTGCATTATTCCAGAATTTACTAGAGTATTTTAATAAAAGGTACTTCTAATAAGCTGGAACTACATTAGTATAGTAAAACAAATTGAATCAAGCAAGAATCTATAACACAGGAGAATGTCCAAATGTACAATAAATTTTTGACCAAAATTTTGCTAGAAAAATCGCGCTTACAAATTTTTGTGCGACTTTTCTTGCAAAAATCCGTCATTTTCTGGTAGTTTTTTCGCGCTGCGATTTTTGGCACATTGTTATAGTTGTTTTGCAGTTGGGTTACTGCTTTATTCCCATGACCCACTGCGATTATTTTTGCACGGAGAGTCTGGTTGCACAACAAAAAAATACAGAGCTCTGAGCTGGTTCTGGTAGTCATTTTCAATGACCTAAAAAAACACTTCAAAACTTGTTTTATTTAATTTTAAAACGTTAAATTATACTTTATTAGATTAAAACTAAAAAGTTTTGACAGTATAGTAAAAAACCACTTTTTCCACTGCAAGAAAACTAACACTCTTTTAAAAATCGCAGCATAGGAAAACTAGCAGAAAATGGCTGATTTTTGCTGGAAAAGTCGCGCAAACTGGCGCATGTGCGAATTTTCCAGCAAAATTTTGATCAAAATTTAGTGTATAGTTAGACATTCTTTTGAGGTATATATTCTTGAATCAAGTCATGGAATTTATCTTTTGAAGTGAAACCTTAGGTAGAAATTTGTTCATTTATTAAGGAAATAAAAATAAGGGACCTGTGGAAATAAAAATATGAGGAATAAAATAGTATATATTAAAATAATGAGGAAGTAAGAAAATGACGTAAAACTAAACATCTTGCAACTGCACCCAACGGTTATAATGTACACCAGGTATAAAGGAAAAACCCTTCAGAAAATGAGTTATAACCGTTCTCTTTTCACACCAATGAATGGGCTCAGCTCGAGCAATGCAAATTGCACTGCAAAACGGGTTCTTGAGTTTATTTGAGGAACTAAAAAATTTAAGGCCAAAAAAACATTTACTCTGAATTGTAAAAAATTTTAAGCCGTCTAAGATGTTTTACCACAGTAATCATGGGTGGGCAGCCTCTTGGATTTTAGAGGGTATAAAACTCGACCCCTGATATTTGACGGAAGGAAGTTTTCCAAAAAAATTTTGGGTATACGGTATACCCCACATAACCAATTTTAGCGTTTTAAGTACAGGAACGTGGTGGGACCCCCTAAATTTTAGGGGGAATGATGTCCCGGCTATGTCCAAATTTTAGAGGAATTTCGGCAGTTTCAAGATTTTATAACACTATAACGGGCATAGAAGGGGGGGAATTAGGTTAACCTCCTCAAATTCTGAGATAGAAGGGTAACCCCCCTCCCCATTCAGAAGTGGGAGGGGAAAAACGGTTAACCTCTTCATTTTTTGGAAAAACGAAGAAAAAATGTCTTCAAATTGACTTTTAACAACCTTCAAACTTAATTTTTGAGGTTAAAATAATTTTTTTTGAGCAACAAAAACTCAAAACTGCAATAAAAAGGGCATTTTGATCTATACTCAGTTTTTTTACCTATTTTTCCTTTAAAATCAAAAAAAAAGATGGTAAAATGCATTAAAAAACCGATATGAGTAAAATGCGTTTTTTGGATTTTAATTCCAACCCCCCCCCCTTAATCCGGGCTTAACCCCGCACTTCGGGCCAACTTGCCTATGTATGGTATAACCCCTTTCTTCCCGCTAATTCCTTCCCTCTCCTATATGATTTTATTTGCAAGCAGAATTTACTAACTAATTAATGTGATTTTGTAAATTGGTTTTCATTCAACTGCAGAAGTATAAATGATATTTTGTTTATTTTCAGTACTTGTCTAGCTTAGTTGAAAGAGGAATATTTCAATGCCGTGGAACAGAACAAGACCACCGAGAATGGTGGGTCCGTCGTGGAATAAAAGCAGGCCAATCCCAATTCAAAGACAGTTTACTAGAGGTTTTGTTGATAAATATTTTCTTCATTCTTAATGTTCGCATCACGACTGACCCAACTAAATAAACACTTTGTTTTGTTTAAAATTATACATTTTTTTCATAAGATCCGATTTCGATTACAAATTACCTACATAATCCTAAATGACCTAAATTAAATACCTAAATTACCTACATTATGTTTTTACTTGCATAAAAAAATGCTTACCGAATTTTCTCAATAAAAAATTTAATTTCCTTTTTGAAGGAATGTTTCAATTATGTCTTAGTGGCGCACCAATATTTTTTCGACCTGTAAGAAAGATTAGCTCTGCAGACGGTGGTTAATCAATCAGACCTGTACACGGTCTGGAAATTTATTGGAGGATTTGCCCCCTCCCGTTTTATTGCCCCCCCCCCGCCAAAAATGAAAAAGTACCCTAAAATTATGACGCCATTTTTGACCTATGATGACGCCATCATAAATTTTTTGCAGTTTTTAGCCTATTTCAATGTATTTTAAGCCATTTTAGACCTATTTTTACCTTATTTTCACTTTTTTGTCCCTTTTTTTCCCTTTTCCCTTCTTTTTTTCTTCTTTTTTCTTTCTCTTTTGCCTGCCCCCCCCCCCGTTTTAATGCCCCCCTGTTTTAAAAATTTCCCCCCGTGCCCCCCCCCGTTTTGGAATTGCCTCCCCCCAATAAAACCCCGGGGGGAGCAGAGCTCAGGTCTAATCAATTGCAGGGATGAATTAGCTTCTGGCGGTGCCAAATGGGAGGACGGTGCTAAGAAAGTTCTTCTGGCCCTAATATTATTCCACCATTTTAACTGTCCAACCTACCCTAGCTTAAAAAAACCCCGCTAATAGAAACAGTAATTTGTGTTCGATTTCAATAATTTGTGGTGAAAACCTTACTAGTCCTTCAAAATTTCACAAAATTTTTTTTATCGAATTGTCTTCAGTGGTTTAGGAGATATGAATACAGTATGTTTGATTTTGAAAAATTCAGAATTTTTTCATAAAAGACAAAAGGGTGGAAGCAGTAATAGGGATTCTATCAAAAATGAATTTTTGAGCGGATCGGTCATGTTTAGCCGTCTTTAGAAGCAGTACTTTTTGGTTAGGTATCTGTAACCATAGGTGGGCAGCCTCTCGGTTTTGTGGGTGTAGTATATCCAACTTCCCAAATTTCGGGGGAAGGGGGGCGGGGGGTTTCCAACAAATTTTTAAGAGTATACTCCATTTTTAGCGTTTTGCGTACAGAGTGGGACCTCCCCCCTCATATTTTAGGGGGACGGTGTTCCTGGTACCCCAAAATTTTAGGGGGGTCTCTCGGCAGTTTCGAGATTTTGGGGGGTGGTATGAGCCTCACCCAATCACCCCCTCCCTTGCTCACTTATGCTTTTACCACTACCCTTTGAATTTGAGAGACTACCCACACTTATTCTTTATATCCTGTGTAATTTGAAACCATGTTTTAATTTTAAAAACAAAATGACCTAATCTGCCATCTAGAATTAGAAAGTATTTCAAACTTCATTAATAATTTTTGTAGAACAAGTAAATATGGTGCAGTTCATATTTCTAACAAAAATATATAACATATTATGTTATATATTTTTGCTTTTAACTTTTTTAAAAAAAGTGTTATTTTTAAAAAAAGACTTTTAAAATACAGTAATAACGGTAGTGTTGTTTTAAATCTATATTCTTAAACTAACTATCAATTGAACAAATGAGTTGTGATGAAGAAGTAAATATTTATCATCCACTTAGCCATGGAATACATGAATAACGAATACAAACAACCATTGAGACCAGGTTGAATAAAAATCATTTTACGGGATTTTCATTTTAAAAGCTATGCTTATTTATAGTACTAATAAAACGCTCTAGCTATTGGTGGTATGATCTCTGAATAACCAAGAGGTTTCAAATAAATGACTATGAAAAATCTGAAAGTACACCAAAACCGGTTTTACACTGACATGCTAGGCCTGGTTGATGGGTGAGCGTGAGCATGGACCGAGAAGCTAAAGGTGGTGACTATTCCGGATAAATTGTTCTTTAAAAGCTATGGTGGGAACTGGGAAGTCTAGGGTGGTCCTTATTATAGATAAACAATGGGGGCGGGTGTAGGGTGGGGTCCACCCCTCCCCAGCCTCAAAATTTGCCCCCCCCCCTAGAAAAAAATCCAGGGAGCCCCTCCCCTCCCTCCAAATTTTCAAATTTTTTACCCCTGACTCCCTTCTAGATTTTGAATTCTGACACCCCCCACTCCCCTCTCGAGAAAATTTTAAGTACTTTTTTATACTAAAGTTTCTGCCAAAAACGTGAATTTTTAACACAAATTCATGTTTTTACACCTTTTTTATACCTAAATCTCGTTTTTTATTCAATAAAATGTAGTATTATCTTATAAAAAAAACTATTATTAAACATTTAATGGTTTAAAAGTATTTTGTTTTGGAAATTGGACCGCACCTGACCCCCCCAAATCTTCCACCCCAGGTCGACCCCCCCTAGAAAGCTAGGGGGGTTCGACCTCCCTAGGACCCCCCTCCTAGATTTTGAAATGTCATTTAGCCGGGGTAAACACCCCCCTAGCTTTTTAACAGTGTTCATCTATGGTCCTTATCCTTACCCACTAGCAGACATCTGTTCTGTACTGCCCATAGGTCGATACCTGGGCAGGGGAGCTTAATACCCCCAAAAATCCCGAGAACTGCCGATACTCCTCTTGAAATTTTGGGGCACCCCAAACCTCACTCCTAAAATTTGGGGATCCCAGTACCAAAAAACGCTAAAAATGGAGTATCTAAGACTAAGGTATACCCTAAAAAATTTGGAACACTCTCTCAAATTTCAGGGGTCGGGTATACCCTCCCCTAAAATCCAAAAGGCACTGGTTTTTCGTGATGTTTTAACGGATGGGGGTATTTCCAAAACGGGGGGGGGGCGGAGGTGGGGGGCAGGGGTAATTTTTTTCAAACCGGGATACAAACAAAAGGAAAAAAGGCAAAAAAAGTTAAAAAAATTTTTGTGACGTGAGAAAACATCATGTTATTAACATAAACGAAATGTTTCCGATTTTTTCCATATTACAGCAAAAGTTTTACAACACTTTGACCTTTTTTTAAAAGGTTTTTGTCATTTAAACTATTTTTTAATCTTTTTTACCTATTGCCAAACTCACGCCCCCTCCCCTTCGTTTTGTGCCACATCCCACTATTTAAAAAAAATTTCCCCGTTCTTCGTGACCGGTCATTTTCGAAATAGTTCTTTTCGCGTTTAACCCCAAAAGAAATAAGGGTCTCGCACAGGTCTGAAAAAAAGAAACAAATTAAAGAACAATTTATGGGGGAAGCGGGTGACACGTGAGAATGCATTTTACTTTGAAATACAAAAAAATTGATTTGTTAAAAAAGGGAAACATCGCCCTTGCCAAGCTTTCCCCACCTCGGCTTTGGGTACATCGGTGTAACGTGTAACAAAATAGTACAATAAATTTTTTAATCAAAGCATCAAAGACACTAAATACTTTTTGGAAATCAGGGAAAATTTTTTTTTATGTTTGATTTTATCTCAAAATTCTCACATTGTTCTATCTCAAAAAGTGCTAATATATTAGCCAGGGATGGCGCAGGGGGCCAGTCCTCAAAATCGTTTTTTGGGCTAAGGTCCGTTTTCTTCAAAATAAAGACTTGCTTTGGATATGCGGTATGCTCCTCCTGATTTCAAGCAAAACCCAAGTATAATAATTTGAAAGATTTCTTGCTGATCTTTAATTAACTGGAAACTGCTACACATGTCAATATTCGGATTTTTCGTTGTTTTTTTTTGTACAACCAAGAGTCGTCAAAATTAAAATTTTTTTCTTCAATAACGCTTAAGTAGAAAAGTGTTGTTCAACTCACATGTGTGTTGTTAATGTTTCTTGATTACTTTAACGAAAAAATTTTCGGCTGTCCACTGGGTGCTCCTATGTTTTTAGAATCTATTTTAAAAGGTGAAATCAATTTTTTACAATCATTGTTTTATTATATCACTTAATCCTTTTAGCTAAAATCAGCACTTGACTAAAATTTAATACTTTTTGATAATATGTATTCAATTCTCTTTTTAATTTTGATTGTATTCATAGGCAGTGGCGTAGCCAGGGGGGGGGGGCGGCCGCTCCCCCCCCCTCGGAAGCCGGATTTTTTTGTAAGGTGGGATCTTTACGTTTTTTGAATTTCGGGAGAAAATTTTTTTCTTTATACATAAATTCAGAAACATTTCGTTTTGTTTCATTTGATGCGTTCCAAAAGCATGAAAATACCCAAAAAAAACTGAAATTTTTCCCTCTTCGCGGGACGTGTTCATTAATCCTTTTGTTAGATTTTTTTTAAATTTTGATGGATTGTACATTCAACACATAGCTAAGGCATGTGCCTTTGCCTTAGATATTGAATGGCAATACTATATAGCAGGGACGTAGCGAGACTTTCATTTTGGGGGGGGGGGCGGATTGTAGTACAAAAAAAAATTTCGGGGGGGGGGGGGGGGGGGGCGGCGCCCCCCCCCCCCCCCCCCGAAATTTTGGGGGGGGGCGGAGCCCCCCCTTAATTTTTGAAAACGTTAAAAAAAAGCAGGGATAAACCTAGATAAAGCTGTATAATACACTATTTATGGCCTAATAACCTATTATCTAATGTTTTTAGCGGTAAAAACATGTTTTCTTAGTTAAAAATTACATAAGCACACATTGGCAGAGCCTGGATTTTACAAAAAAAGGAATTTAGAGACGTTAGTTTCAGACCCCTTGGCTAAACCCACATTGTAAACCAAAGCACATAAGCAGCATCTCGGCTCCATGTTTTCTGGGGTACCTACCTATATGAAAAAAATCCGAGCCAATGCTATAAGCGGCAGGAAAATTTAGGAGGGGAGAGGTACATAAATCAACCAATATGATTGTTTGTTTTGCTTTCTGTGTAGTACTTATTACTTATAAAAATTATTGTACTAACTTTGAAATAACATTAGCATCAGGCAACATAAATAACGAGATATATATGTATGTATACTATAGAAAGTGACCGCTGAGCGCAGCGAAGCGGAACAAATTTTTGGTTTTTGGGGGTCCATTGGGGTACTTAAATTATTTTAAAGTTTGGCGCCGAGCGATTAGCGAGGCGCTAGAAAATTTTGAATTTTTAGCCTCTGAAAACCCCCAAATTTTACTACCTAGCGACCATTTCGGGGGGGGGCGGCCGGCCGCCACCCAGCCCAACCACTATCCTTATTTTTCCTCCTGTCCGACCGTTTCGGGGGGGGGGGCGGCCGCCCCCCCCTGGCTACGTCCCTGCTATATAGATGTTAAAACTCATATATTATTAGATAAATAAAATATATCTACAGCAAACAGCCATTATCAAACCTACAGGTTTGATAATAGCTGTTTTAAACCCCTTAACAACGGTTTTTACACTTGTGGGGTTGTCCGCCTTTCCACCTCCCCCTATGGTGAAGCGTGGCAGTTTGTATAGATTTTTTTTACTTTTTAAATATTGAGTTATAAAAATTTAATACAAATCTCAGTGCATTTTAAAATCAAAAATTAATCAATATAAAAATTTTTATATAAGGTCAGGTCAGAAGGTCAGATTTTTATATATACAGTAAATGTAAAATTAATAGTATCAGCAATATTTTTTGTTATTATAACTTGCACCATACTCATTCGCAAAATTTAAAGACATCAGAAAATAGATAGATGTGTTATATACAATTTCATCGCCTAATAAATTTGAAGATCAGACATAATTGTGCAGAAATTAGGTAAAAACAGCAAAAGTAAAATGTATGTTCACGCAAACACCAGGGGAAGATTTTTTAGCAGTTTTTAGTGCATATTTAAAAAAAATTTCGCCTCCGGCGGCTGGGGGAACACCCCCAAACCCCCCAGCCGACGCTTCACGTCGGCTGGCGCCACTACACGGCCCGAACCGTTCTTACCTATGAATCATAGGTGAGAACAGTTTGGGAAGCTAGGGGGGGTGGTTACCTGGGGTAAATCGAATTTTGAATTATTTTAGGAGGTGGGTCCCAGGGGGTCCGGACCCCCCTAGCTTTTTAGGGGTGGGGTCGACCTGGGGTGCAAAATTTTGAAATCTAGAGGGGGTCAGGTCTACAGTTTCTAAAGTGTCCAAAGCAAAACAGTTTTAAACCATAATAACTTTAATAATTGTTCTTTTTATAGGATAATACTACATTTTTTGAATAAAAAGCAATATTCTGGTGTAAAAAAGGTGTAAAAACATGAATGTGTTAAAAAGTCACGTTTTTGGAAGAAAATTTAGTATAAAAAAATACCTAAAATTTTCCCAAAGAGGGAGGGGAGGTGGTCAGATTTCAAATTTTAGATGGGGGTAAGGGGTAAAAAATTCGGAAATTTGTAGAGAGGGGGGCCCTGGATTTCCGTCTAGGGGGGGTCCCAAAATTTTGAGGCTGGGGGGGGGGGTGCCCCCTACCCGGCCCCCCTTTTTTCTCATCTATGATTGTATTTTTTGCAAGAAAAATAAAAAGTATGGTAATTGAATCTTCCAAAATACAAACAAAAAGAGTCCCGTATAAATGATATTGCAGAAAGCATGTCTGACTCACCTCGATTTAGTCTGGGACCTGTGAGGGCTCATTTGCCACGTGGGCGCCCCAACGCTCCGCGTACAGTGCATCCTGAAAGTTTTGCCTTGCCAATTGGATTAAGAAAAGTTCCTTTGACCAGACCTCCACGACCTTCAAAACCAAACCCTACAAACTTTCCCACATACACCCAGAATTGCCTGGAAGATTATGAGGAAAGCAGCTGGGAATCAACTGGACCACCACAACATCCAAACTCCAACTTTCTCCGATACCAGCAGAATCATTTGGAAGATTATGAGGAGAGCAGCTGGGAATCACCAGGACCACGCCGACATCCAAACCCCAACTTTCTCCAATACCAGCAGAATCATTTGGAAGATTATGAGGAGAGCAGCTGGAAATTAACAGAATCACCACGACATCCAAAACCCAACTTTCTCCAATACCAGCAGAATCGCTTGGAAGATTATGAGGAGACCAGCTGGGAATCAACAGGATCACCACGACATCCGAACCCCAAGTTTCTCCGATACCAGCAGAATCACTTGAAAGATTATGAGGAAGGCAGCTGGGAATCAGCAGGTCCACCACGACATCCGAACCCTAACTTTCCCTTGTACCGGCAGAATCACTCAGAAGATTATGAAGAGAGCAGCTGGGATTTCACAGGGTCGCCACGACTTGTGAACCCCAACTTACCTACATACTGGAAGAATCGTCCTAACAATTACGGAGAAAGCAGCTGGGAATCTACAGAAGCACAACCAACATGGCAAAATCAGACGCAGATTCCAAGATTCAGAAAAAATCACCCAGCATTTGCTTGCGGGTAATTGATTCATGATATTTTATTTATAAAATGCTATCATGTTGCAGTTTAAGTTTAGGAAGAAATGTTTTACTGCTTGGGCACAGCACGCATGCAGACACATATTTTTTGCCATTACCGATTAATTTAATTTTTGTTTGTTTTTCTGTTTTTATTTATTTATTTTTTTTGCGCATCCCAGATTAAAAAATTTAAATTACCCTCTGTGCCGTTCTCCATTTTGTAATTGCCCTCGGTTAGTCTTGAGAGATAAGGAGGGCAGTGCATGTATCATTGACTATTTTTTTGATTTTTTAAGGTAATTGTAATTAGGAAATTTTTACGTTTATGTTAAAATTTTAATAAATAAAACCTTCTCCTTGGGGGGGGGGGGGCGGAGTTAAAATCCAAGAAAGGCATTTTACCCATAACATTTTTTTCTTGAGTGCATTTTACCCATATAGTTTTTCGATTTTAAAAAAAGGTAAAAAACGCTAAATTTAGGTCAAAAAGCCTTTTTTTATTGCATTTTGAGCTTTTTATTGCTTAAACCATGCCATTTAACCAAAAAACTTAAGTTTGGGGCAGTTGTATGGAAGTCATTTTAAACACTTTTTTTCAGTTTTCGAAAATTGGGGGAAGGCAGGCCCTGTGTTAGGGGGGACAGGCAGTGGCGTGCCCAGGGGGGGGCGGCCGCCCCCCCCAAATCCGGCAAAGCCGGATTTTGTTGTAAGGGAGGACCCTTACGTTTTTTAAATTGTGGGAGAGAAAAATTTTTTTCTTTAATATTAATACAGAAACTTTCCTGATGCCTTCCAAAAGCATATTAATAGTCAAAAAACCAAAATTTTCCCGCTACGCGGTAGTTTAAATTGACAATTTATCTTAGTTTTTTGATTTCAAATCGATTATCCCGTTCAGTACTTAAGGCATACATGTTTAATAAAACTACTATAACCCCTATTATCCTTTTATTAACGTTTAAACACAAGTTTTAAATGTATAGGTATAAAAAACCTTAAAATTTGTAATAAGTATCATCTGGAATTAAAATTTCTATTGTATTTTAGCACCTTCTTAAATTCAAAATTTTCTCCCCTGGGGGGCATTCTGCCCCCGGACCCCCCTGACAAGGGGCTCTGCCCCTTGACCCCGCTGGGGGGCTTTTGCCCCCCCCCCAGACCCCCCTTCAGGGTTAGTATTTACCTCCAAAGACCCCCCCCCGAAATGAAATCCTGGGCACGCCATTGGGGACAGGGGGCCATGCCCCCCCTTCTGAGTTGGAAGGAAGAAGTGGGTCCGTCCAGTGGTGGGGGACGTAGTAAAAGGTAAGGTAACTCCATCATGAACCCCCGGCGGACGCTTTGCTCCCATCTGTTGCTGCCGCGCGGTTGCAAAATGTGGCGCTTCGCATGGCATTCATATACTGTTTTCATATTTCTGGAGTCTGGCCCCCTGCTTTCGAAAATCCTGGAGCAGGCCTTGGGGGAAGGTTAACCTTTTCTCCCCCCACTTCTAAGTAAGGGGTTAAACCCCCCATTTCAGAATTTGCGGAGAGGGTTTTAACTCTCCCCCCATCCGTTCTCATGTATGATAATATCCCAAATACTCCATTTTTAGTAGGATCCTGACCCTCCAAATTTTGGTGAAAAGTACTCCCAAAATACAGGCGAGCATGAGGCATTTAGGCATATGTGAGATTTTTTTTCTTGGGGAGAGGAGGGGGGTACGGTATAGTCTAAACTCCTCTCCCAACCCCCCTGTCCACCTATGCTTACCCACCCCTATTTTTTTATTCAATAGGTAATAAAATTAATTTTGTAATCTCTTGTATAGTACAGTTAATTATAGGGCTTCATATGGCGAGATGCAGGAGAGAATTGCAGAATTTGCAAGAGCTAATAATAATCGACAAAGGGCTTCATATGGCGCGGTGCAGGAAAAAATTCTACAATTCTCAAGAGCAAATATTAATCGAGAACTTGGAAATTTTATTCCTAAAGCAGTAAGATTTGTTTTAAAGCCACTTTTATATAATTAATAGTACTGTATGTCATAAACTGTATTTTCTAGAAGATGTTTTTCAGTTTTTTTATAGATTGTGTGCTTTTTGTTTTATAGCCAGGGGGGTCCGCACCCCCTGAATTTTTAGGAGGGGTCGACCCCTTGTGCAAGATTTCAAATTTAGGGGGGGTCCAATTTTTTAACAAAATTTTTTAACTCAATAATTTAAGTGTTTTTAGGTCTAATATTGAATTTTATGTACTAAAACCGCCTATTTAGGCCTAAAAAGTGTATTTAAACACTTTTTTTAACTAAAAAATCATGTTTTTGACAGTAAATAAAAAAATAGACTTCCAAATTGGTCGGAAGGAGGAAGAGAGGGTCAGCTTCGCTAGGGGGGTCAGGCCAGACCGCTCTTGAGTTTTGGGGGGAGGAAGGGGGGCCCCTGAATTTTTTCCCAGGGGGGGTCCAAAATTTTGGCTCTAGGGGGCGGGGTGGACCCCTCTTTCCCCCCTCCCCCCCAAAAAAAAACATTTATGGTTGTATCCTTCTTTCTGATGGACCCAATCAAAAACATCTATACCATTAATTCACCACTACTGCTAAAAGAACAATAAGAGTAACTTAGAATTAACGAAAATATGAATTTACCAGTTAATAACCTATTTATTAATATGATCATCTTTAATCCAACATGCTGTTTTTTTGTTTAACATTTAATATTTCATTATCAGTGTGTTTAGAGACCACCTGCCCCAAATGCTTTTGCAGATTGGATGTATTCAGATCCACCAAATGCTGTAAGTTTTTTAGTTTACAGATAGATTTTTACATGGAAATTTGAATTTTCAGATGTTCATTATGTCATGTGTTTTGTAAAACATAAAGTAAGTCCAGTTCCAAAGTGCAGCAAGGTACACGTTATTATATATGCAGCAAAACTATATTACGTAGACCTTAAAATTATAGGTAGGCAAGGTGGGTACACCTTCCAAAAAATCTCAATTACTTCCGACACTCCCCCTTAAAATTTGGAGTACCTCAGCTCAGACACCCCCAAAAATTTAAAGGGGTCCTTCCAGTAGTAAAAACGCTCTAAATTGGGTATTTCAGGTATATTACAAAAAAATTTTTGGAACACCCCCTCCAAAAATTTCAGAAGGTATGCCCTTCCCTCCCCCCTCAAAAAAATATGTGATGGACTCTTGAACGATAAATATCTGCTTATTAATACAGTAATTATTGCATGAAAAATCGCTGCATAAGAAAAACAATAGTGACTGCACAAAAATGAAAATACACCAAAAAGTCAATGTAACGTCCTGGTGATTCAAAAGAGTCCATTTGTGTGCAGTTGAAAAAGTCAATATACGTTATTTAAATCTTGTCAGACCACCAGAAGGATGAAGGAGATGGGCTAACCACAACAACACAAAAAGTCAATTTATGTGCAAATGTGCTTCTCTTACCTGTCGCCTACTTGTGGTGGAAGTGTCAACAATGGATCCTCCAGAGGAATCAACGTTGCAAAGGCCAGATACCTTTCTCCCAACTCCCCATCTTTCTGACTTGGCTGTGCTTTTGGACTGGAATCAGCCAATGCTAGCTTTGCTGATCCAGTCTTTACTGCTGGCCTCAGGAATACATCCAAACTCCGGTCCCTGGACCTGTTTGGTGTGTAACTCTAATATCAATTGGAACTGCGCCTGTGTTTTATGTTTCATCTGCAACAGGTGGTGTCATTTCAGCAAAACTGGAAAGAGCTGCAGTGGACTTAAAGCGACAACAATGGAGAATCAATTCTGTTTGTTCATCCTGATAATCGCTTGATACTTCTACAACATCTGCAACATCTACCGTCATCCCAACTCTGCTTGGCCCATGGCTCCAGGTCTCGCATGCTGCGTCCAGCCTAAACATCCTACAGTTTAACTGCAATGGGATAAGCAACAAGATCCAAGAAATCCTGGATTTCATGCTGACCCATGACATCAAGATTGCTGCGCTGCGGGAAACCAAGTTAACTGTGACAAATTATGCTTAGCTTGCGGTACGTTATTTGTGTGTGAGGTTAAGTGTTAGTTCTTTTATTTGTGGACAATAAATAGTGGTTGAATTACCACAAGTTGATTTGAATGTTGAACGTCAAAGGAAGGATAAGTTTAAAAAAAACGCACACACAACACGCCCGAACTCAATCAAAACCAGGGGGAAACGCCGCAACAAAATACTAATCAATAAATTAAAAATTATAAACAAAATAACGGGCAGAGTGGAGAAGAATGACGGGACTGCGTCATCGTTGGGCACAAAAGAAACTCCGCTTTTTTCCAACCAAAAACTAAGGATTTTTCCTTTTATACTACGGGCGGGTCAACCCAATTTTTTAAGAGTATTTATGCAAAAATTTAAGACAAAGATTTTTGTTTAAAAGATTGGATTTTGCCTGTGACCCCATTTACTAAAATTGGTAAAAGTTTTGAGTCTTATTCATCTTTCTCTTTTTCAACGCCTAATAAAAACTCCAGTGTGGCAATGCAGACAAAGTGTTTTCCACCACTACCTGCTGTAAATAAACAAATGCTGGTATGCGCTATCGATTTGTTTTGATATATTATAGTGCATTGACTCGTTTTGTCTGCACAACATCAACTTTAGCTTTGAAAAAACACGCATTTTGCCTCTTTATGGGCGTCAGCAATACAATAACAAAAGTACAATTAACAAATTAAAATACATACAATCATAGGTCACCGAAGGGGGGGGGTGTAGGGGGGGGGGCACCCCCCCCCCTACGGCCTCTGAGACCTATCCCCCCCCTAAGGCCCATTTTTGACCCCTCCCCCCCCATCGACCCCTTGAACCCCTGACCCCCCCCCCTAAGGCCCATTTTTGACCACCCCCCCTAACTAGACAATCCCAAAAAATGCTTAAAAAATGGTCAAATTTCGTCAAAAAATTGTCAATTTTGGTCAAAAAAATGGTACCCGGGGTGTGACCACCCCCCCTGCTTTTTTTCAAAAAAAACACCCCGGGGTGTGACCCCCCCCCCTGGAGGTCAAAAACCTCCACACCCCGGGGTGTGGACCCCCCCCCCCTGAGCCGTCGAAGGTCGGTGACCTATGCATACAATTACAATACAATTTTACACAAAAAATATACAATATAAAAATATCACATATCACTTTTTATTACAAATAAAATATTAATAACACAATTTAATACACAATTTATTAATTAAACTTTTAATTCTGTTTTAACTTTTTACTTAAACTTAAAATATTTTTATTAGAAAAATTCAATGCTTTTCTTAAAAGATCCCTTCTTCACATAACCAAGAGATCCAGAAGCCCAGCCCATTAGCACCTGGGTACACACTCTTGAGGAAAGACCAAGAGGAGAACAAAGGTGGCAGAATTGCATTCCTAGTCCACCACAGCATCCAGTTCACAGAGCTTCCGTGTTGACATCTGGGATAAATACATGGAGATACAGAAGATCTGCATAGGAATGGACAGTTCCAGACTGGAGCTTACCAATATCTACCTGCCCCCTGGCAGTAGCTGCAAAGCTACATATCAGCAATTTCTTATGCCTTTGCTCCACAACACTGCAGACTCCTTAATCCTCAGAAACTTCAATGTCCATGACGCATTATGGCATTCCACCATAGTTGATTGTCGTGGAGAACAATTTGCTGAGGAAATTGGCTTCTCCAATTTTTGAGTCCTTAACAAAGACACTCCTACTCGTGTCCCTTCCAATGGGCAAGCCACCTCTCCTGACATTACTCTAGCCAGTATGTCACTTCTTCCAACCACCGACTGGCAAACAAGAATGCAGCTGAGCTCAGATCACCTGCCCATGATTATCAGTGTGCAGCTGGTTACGTCTCAACAACATCTATATTCACCACAAAAGACGTATACAAACCTGGCCAAAGCCAACTGGCCAGAATTTACTGCACTACTAGAATGAGATTTCAGCCTCCAAATACCACCCACTGACATTTATGAACAAAGGAATCTACAGGTCTGTGAGGGAAGAAAAGCAGAAAAAGTGGCAGGAACACCTGTTCACCTTCAATAGTCGTACCAACATTGGAAAAGTATGGAAGACCATCAAGACGCTGAGTAAAGGCCCTTTGGCCAACTCTAACCAGGCCATTATTACCTTTGGTAATATAACTATTCAGAGCAGCAGAGAAACAGCCAACAGCTTCAATAAGCAGTGTACTTCAGCAGTCCAGCACAAATTAGGCAAATCGGCCTGCAAGATGAAGAATTTGATCAGGAAATTTGACAAGTCAGACAATGTTACCATTTTGGAAGATGCCGTGAAAGCAGCAATTAAAAAAACCAAAACCTCTAAGGCAATGGGCCCTGATAATTTCTGCACAATATATCCCAAATATCTTGGCGCAAATGGAACTTCATATCTGACAAAATTGTTTAACCTATCACTCCTATCTTGCAAAATTCTATCCATCTGGAAGAAGTTGATTATTGTGCCGCTCCTGAAGCCAGGCAAAGACCCGGCACTAGATGAACACCTGATGAACAAGAACCATCAACATGGATTTCACCCACTACATTCAACCACCACAGCCTTACTCGACTTAAACGCAACCATTGCAAACTGTTTCAATCAAACAAAACCACCCAGCAGATCAGTAGTGGTCTGCATAGACCTGGGCAAGGCATTTGCCACAGTTTTCTACAAAGTACTATTACAAGACCTGGTGAGATCTACACCTCCCCATGGGCTTGTCAGATGGTTTAGTGTTTACCTGTTCAGCCGCCCATAGCAAGTCAGCTTTCAAAACCCCTTCTTCAGCTTTTGGAACCTCAAAACCGGAATCCCCTAGGGAATGGTAACATCCCCAAAGTAGTTCAATTACTACATAAGTAGTATGCCTTAAACACCAGACAACATCAGAGGTGTATCATACACAGACGATACAGACCTGTGCACAGTTTGAAAATGCCCCCTCCCCCCCGCATTATTGGAGGATTTGCCCCCCTCATTTTATTCCCCCCCCCCCACGGAAAAATGAAAAAGTACCCAAAAATTATTACGCCATTTTTAACTTATTGTGACACCACCATTGCAAAATTTTTGCAGTTTTTAGCCTATTTCAATGCATTTTAAGCTATTTTTGACCTATTTTTACCTTTTCTTGCTTTTTTTTGTCCCTTTTTTCCCTTTCCCTTTCTTTTTTTTCTCTTTTTTCTCCTTTTTTCCTCTTTTTTTTCTTTCCCCCCTGCTTGCTCCCCCGTTTTATTGCCCCCCCATTTCAAAAAAGTTGCCCCCATGCCCCCTGTTATGAATTGCCCCTCCTCATTTAAACCTTGAGGGGGGCAGTGCACAGGTCTGGACAATATGACTCTCTCTGTCTCTGGACCAGCAATCCATAACAGCCTCTGTGAAGATCTCAACAACCACCTCCCTGAGTTAGTGAGCTTCTTTGAAAAACGCTCACTAATAGTGTCAGCGGAGAAATTGTCTGTCACGCTGTTTACACTGCACAACGCTCAGGCCAAGACCCACCCAAAAGTTTAAAATAACAAAATTAAATGTAAATGATGAGCTTCTTCCGCTGTCTAAAGAACCAAAGATCTTGGGTGTCACTCATGACACCATGTACACCTTTGCCCCCACTGTAAATTAGCAGCAAACAGGGTCAGAGAACACAATAATATCTTTAAAACGCTATCTGAATCTAACTAGGGACAGGACAAAGAAACGCTGTCACTTACATACAACGCTATTGGAAGATCGGTTGCAGAATATGCTGCTCCTAATTGGGCCCCCACCATCAGCGAATTCAGTTGGCAGAAACTCCAAGTTTCACAGAATGAAGCCCTGAGAATCATTACAGGTTGCCATAAAATGTCTTCAATTAATCATCTTCACCGGGAAACCAAGATTCTGAAGATGAAGGAACACACGACAATGATATCAAAACAATACCTGATAAATTGTTTTGACCCCAATCATCCTAGACATAAACATCTTCAAGCAGAAGCAGCGCCTAGAAACATGAAACAAGATCTTGTCAACTCCTATTGAGCATCAGTTGAAAATCTAATTGTTGGTGTCCCAAACAATAAAAAAACTCAAAAAGACTAAATCTGTCATACACAGACAACCTGTAATCTCAGCAATTGCTGCATATGCTCCGAATCCAGTACCAATTCCTCGCACATCAGCGATAGATAGTTCTGAAAAAGACCTACCAAGATCTAGCAGAATGACATTATTGCAGCTGAGGTCTGGATACTGCACTCCTGAACTCTTTTCAGCACAGGATTGACAGCAACATTCCAGACCGGTGCCCACATTGTATGAAGGGCCCTCATGACACCAAACATCTGTTCAGCTGCACAGCTAAGCTGATGTTGTTCAGCTGAAACTTGAAGACCTATATTGGCGACCGCCTAAGGAAGCCGCCATATTTTTAAATCTTCTCAGCCTCAGACCGCCAGAAGGATAAACCAGATGGGCTAACCACAACAACACAAAAAGTCGATTTACATGCAAATTTGTTTGTGCAAAAAAATTTACTACATTTGAACATTGTCTGTTTCAAAATTTTTTATATTATCAAAAAACTAAAAAAATTAATTATTATTGTATTGCATAAACTTTTTTTTTTCAGCGTCCTTTATCACAAATGATGCCGAGTTATGGAAATCGAAGACCGTTCAATAAAAAACCAGGGGCTATTTTAAGTCGCCAGGATATGCTAAAAAGTGTAAGTACCTACATTTACTAATGCGTTTTAAACAGTAAATGTAGATTTTCCAAAGGTTCAGTTCAAACTTTTGGTGCTGAGGGATGGTGGATCCTCCCTCCTCTCCCCCAAAAAAAAATCTGCGATAGTTTTCACATGTGTGCTCTTGCACATTGCATGATAAGTTGCTGCTCTGAAAACTAGTAATAATTGCACAAAAATCGCTGCGTAAGAAAACAATAGTAGGGTAGCTGACTAAATTTCGGCCGGCCACTATTTTTTTATTTTTTTGAATAAGTGTTTTTTGGTTTTTGTAGTCGACCCAAAATTTGGTCTAAAAATCAAACGATAGCTATTTTTGTTATTCCAGTGCAAAATTTTAAAATTTCTGTTACATTTAATGAGACAAAGACCTCGGAATGGGTGAACACTGGATGTAGTGAACACTCTAGCGGTAAAGGTTGCCAACATTGTTATTAATGTTGGACGAAGAGTCTTAACCATAGGGGTGAAACATTTTCGCCCCTCCTGGCTTGTCTTAGCGCCTGCCCTTTGCATAATCTGCATAGGGAAGATAAGTTTCAGGTTATCAACAACAACAACAACAACATCAGTGGAGGTTTAAATAATCAGTGGAGGTGACTGCTCAGTGCACAAAAATGAAAATACGCAAAAAAAAA
This sequence comes from Microlaimidae sp. YZB2_3, assembly GCA_030248175.1. NCBI lineage: Eukaryota > Metazoa > Nematoda > Chromadorea > Desmodorida > Microlaimidae > Microlaimidae sp. YZB2_3. The sequence goes on from JASAMX010005329.1 coordinate 20,331, forward strand.
ACGATTTAATGTCCCCATGCAAGATTGTTTGTAAATAAAATGTACTGCTGCTAAACATTTTTGTTATATTTTTATTATTATATATAAAAACTGAGAAAGTTAATATTATTATATTGCATAAACAGACCTGTGCACGGTCTGGAAATGCCCCCCGTTTTATTGGAGGATTTGCCCCCCTCCGTTTTATTGCCCCCCCCCCGCCAAAAAATGAAAAAGTACCCTAAAATTATGACGCCATTTTTGACCTATGATGACGCCATCATCGCAATTTTTTTGCAGTTTTTAGTCTATTTCAATGTATTTTAAGCCATTTCAGACCTATTTTTACCTTATTTTTGCTTTTTTTGTTCTTTTTTTCTCTTTTCCTTCTTTTTTTCTCTTTTTTTCTCCTTTTTTTCTCTTTTTTTTCTTTCCCCTCTGCTTGCCCCCTGTTTTATTGCCCTCCCCCGTTTTATGGCCCCGCGCGGTTCAAAAAATTTGCCCCCCGTGCCCCCCCCCCGTTTTGGAATTGCCCCCCCCCGTTTAAACCCCGGGGGGAGGGCAGTGCACAGGTCTGCATAAACCTTTTTGTTTTCAGCGTTCTTTATCACAAATGATGCCCAGTTACGGAAATCGGAGACCGTTTAGTAACAAACCGGGGCCTGCTTTAAGTCGCCAGGATATGCTAAAAAGTGTAAGTACTAGTGATGTTTCTACCCTCCAATATCATGCTCCAAAGCTCCGGTCATTTAAAGCAGAGGAACCTCCGGAGCTCCGTCCCTCAAATGAGCTATTTTAAGCTTATTTTAGCTTTAAATACATTAAAAGCTACTTTATTTAAATTTTTAAAACTATTTCTTATGCTTTAAATAAGTTTTGAAGAAAATTAATTTGCAAAAAAATTTTCACAAAATAATCTATAGCATATTTATTTATTTATGAATTTTTAGTTAAAAAAAGGCGGAGCTCAAGGGGTTGCTTCTGAGCTCCTAAAAGCGGGTCTATTCTCCGGAGCTCGGAGCTCCGGAGAATTTCACTAGTAAGTTCCTTTACTAATGCGTTTTAAACAATAAATGTAGATTTTCTAGAGGTGCAGTTCAAACTTTTTAGGGCTAGGGGGTGGTGGATCCTCCGTCCCCTCCCCAAAAAAACAACTATGATAGTTTTCACATGTACTCTTGCACACTGTACGATAAGTTGCTGCTCTGAAAACTAGTAATTATTGCACAAAAATCGCTGCGTAGGAAAACAATAGTAGGGTAGCTGACTAAATTTCGGCCGGCCACTTTTTTTTAATTTTTTTGAATAAGTTTTTTTTGGTTTTTGTAGTCGACCCAAAATTTGGCCTAAAGATCAAACGATAGCTATTTTTGTTATTCCAGTGCAAAATTTTAAAATTTCTGTTACATTTAATGATCAGTGGAGGTTTAAAAAATTTTTTATAGTTTTTTTTATAATTTCACCTAGAAAAAACTGACTATAACTATTGCCAAAACGAACAATAATTTTTTTTAAAAGTTACAAACTTATCCTTAGGTATTGTTCTTAGTACAAATAACTTAATTTTTTTTCGTTCGCAAATTTTATAGTTATTCGCAAGACTTTAAATATATTGTGTCAAAACCTTAAAAAACAAGTTTTAATAACCTGTATTTTTTTGGTGAATTTTTTTGGCTTAAAAAAACGTCAAAAAAAGTTAAACGAGCAAAAAAATTTTTTATAAAATGCGGTAGTACGTACCCTAACTGCTCAGTGCACAGAAATGGAAATACACAAAAAAGTCGATTTAATGTCCCTGTGCAAGATTTCTTTGTACAACAAAATGTACGTCTGCCAAACATTGTTTTTTTGCTATTAATTTTCATTATTATAAATAAAAACTAAGAAAATAATAATATTACACAGACCTGTGCACTGCTCCCCTTCTGGGGTTTTATTGGAAAAAGTGTAAGTAATTTTACTAATGCGTTTCAAACAGTAAATGTAGATTTTCTGGAGGTGTAGCTCAAACTTTCAGTGCTAGTGTGGTGGTGTATCCCCCTTCTCTCACCCAAAAAAGATCAATAATAGTTTTCACATCTACTCTTGTACGATAAGTTGCTGCTCAGAAAACTAGTAATTATTGCACAAAAAATCGCTGCGTAAGAAAAACAATAGTGACTGCTCAGTGCACAGAAATGGAAATACACGAAAAAAAGTTGATTTAATGTCCCTGTGCAAGATTTCTTCGTGCAAAAAGTTTACTGCTGCCAAACAATGTCTTTTGCTATATTTTTATTATTTTAAATAAAAACTAAGAATGTTAATATTATTATATTGCATTAACCTTCTTGTTTTCAGCGTCCTTTATCACAAATGATGCCCAATTACGGAAATCGGAGACCGTTTATTAAAAAACCGGGGCCTGCTTTAAGTCGCCAGGATATTATAAAACGAAAACAATTACAACTTCAGATCAAGCAGAATCGAATGAAAGCTAAGCAGAAACGACTCAAAGAAGCTGCAAAAGAAAGTGGAATTCCTACTAAAAAGTTGGTAAGAAATACCAGTCCAAAGATTTTTGTAATCAAAATGTGTGTTGCTGGCTTAACTAACAGAATTTTGAGGCCCAGCAAGCAATTTTCAAGCAATAATCTTGAGAATACGGTCACAGAATGTTGACTTAAGCTAGGACTCTTTTTTTTGAAGGATTTTGAGGTCGGGTGAGAAGGTTGATCCAGTTTACTCCCACAAATAAAAGAGATTTTTTCCTACATGCAGACCACTTGGTTTCATACCTGAAAAAGTTGCCCCAAAGTAGGGGGTTAAAACCCAATTGAGGGTGTAGTTAAAATCCAATAATCGTGTTTATACCTATTATTTTTTGGATTTAATTTTAATTTGGGCTTTTACTTGCATAGAAAAATAGGTAAAATAAAAACTATATTTTAGGTACTTTTTATTGCTAAAACGTACTTTTTATTGCTAAAACACTTATTTAGACCTCAAAATTTAGTTTGAATATGGTTAGAAGTTAGGTTCACCTTCACCATAGATGTTTTTTGAGGGGGACAAGAGGTTCCACACCCCCCTTAAAGCCAAAATTTCGGACCCCCCTCCCCTACGAAAAATCCAAGGGCCCCCCTCCCACTCCCCCAAAGCTCGAGAGCGGTACGGCCTGACCATTTAAACCATTTAAATTATTGATTTAAAAAAATTTGTTAAAAAATCGGACCCCCTTACCCCCCCCCTAAATTTGAAATCTCGCACCCGGGGTCGACCCCCCCTAAAAAGCCAAAGAGATCCGGACCCCTCTGAAAAGCCCCCCCTAAAAAATTTTGGCCTTCCACCCGGTGGTGGACCCCCTAGCGGACCCGACCAAAAACATCTATGAGGTTCAACCCGCTCCCCCTTTATGCCCATATATGGTTAAGCTTTCCGTGCCCATCTATGATTTGTCTAATCTTACAATGACGCATCATAGCTATTTTTAAATATATGTTTACAAATCTAAAACTCTAGATCAATTATAATTGATCTTAGTTTTGTAAAGCCTCTTTTATTTAAGTTTTATATTTATGAAAATGGCACAATAATTAAAATCTTCTCATAAACAAAAAATATTTTTCTAACTCTAAACAAAACAAAAATCAAGCGAAACTATATCATTATAAACTTTTAATTAGCGATGTTGTGTTCCTAAAGAATTAGTCAAATTCGTAATATAGTTTTATTGTGAACCATAGCTAGACAGGTTTCCGAATATCGAGAGTTTGTTGGTGGGGTAGGGGTGGCCAAAAATTTTTAGGAAGGATTTTAAAGGTCACCATTCCCAATAAAATTTAGGGGATTACTTCCGTAAAACTCTAAAAAACGTTTTATTTGGGTCTACACACTTTAAAACCTAAAAAATTCTTAAAGACTACCCATTTATGCACAAAATTCTACCTTGATTCTCAAAACATAATATATTGAACTTTTTCGTGAAATACACAGGCAGACCTGTGCACGGTCTGAAAATGCACCCTACTTTATTGGAGGATTCCCCCCCGTTTTATTGCCCCCCCCCCCGCTAAAAAATGAAAAAGTACCCACAATACCTCCGAAATAAGTGAAACATTCTATTTTTGTTATTTATATTGTTCAGAAAGAAAAAAAGAGAGACGAAGCTTTCGTGTGGATTACAGAATCGGAAAAAAAAGTGCCAGAAGTAAGATTTTTTAGTATTAAATTATTTAATTAAATGTGATACAGAAGGGAGTTTTATTGAACAGAACTTGTATAATAATTTTAGTAAAACATTCCCTACTCCCCAAACCAAAACCTTTTTGCCGCTGAAAATTTTTTTCCTAAATTATTTTCGTATACAAAACAAAACAAAAAAGGTAGTTTTTTTTTAAAAAAACACAAAAACAAAATGTTCATGTTTGTGTGTGTCTGTGCGTCAAATACTTGTGCCTGTTTGTATGCGTGTGTGGTTAAGTGTGGCTGTGCGTTTCTGTGTTTATGCTAGCACATGCGTGCGTGGTTTGAAATCAATATTAATCTACTATTGGACGGAAATTTTGTTTCGCTTTTCACTTTTATATTGCATTGTATTTTATTTTGGCAAACACATAAACACATTTAAGTAGTACCAAGAATATAATAACACAAGAGAATGTCCAACTGTACACTAAATTTTTGACCAAAATTTTGCGAGAAAAGTCGCACATTTGCGACTTTTCTCGCAAAAAAATCCGCCATTTTCTGTTAGTTTTCCCGCGCTGTGAATTTTACCACTGTGTTAGTTTTCTCGCAGTGGGGACTGCGACTTCTTTTGCAATCGATTCTGCTTTAGTAGCACTGCGATTATTTTTGCACTGCGAGTGTGGCTGCACAACAAAAAAAAATAAAATAAAAGCGGAGCAAAAGTTTTGGGTTTAAATGAGTAAAAGTCGTTTTTTTACGTTAAGATGTCAAAACTTTTTAGTTTTAATGAAATAAACTAAATTTCCAACGTAGACCGCCCTCAGGGGGGGGCCGGTCCGGCAGCCAGCCGACACCTATAATCGACACCACACTTCTTTATATTTTTAAACTATCAAAAAATAAACTATTATACCCAAAAAGACCTTTTTCAGCATATGCATAAAAAAAAACACACAAAAAAACTTTACAAGCTAAGTCGAAACAAAAGAAAAAAAATCAAAAGACAGGACCACCAAAAACAGACAAACAAACAACGCAAACTGTTTCACCATTTCCTAGCCTAGCAAAACCCAAAAATCAAACAAAAATAAAAAATCAAAAAATCACACAAAAACAAAAAAACCAAAAAAAAAAAAATAACCGCCAGACACAAACAAAAAAAAAAAAACAAAAAATCATAACAAAATACAGCCAAAATAATTCAAATCTAATACAATCAAAACCAAATTCAAAAATAACCACAAAAACAATACATAAATTTTTAAAAAACAATATTCAAAACCAACTACCTTAAGTTTGGTACTTACCAAGACGGATTAAAACTTTTCTGTATATCGGCGGTGGCCATCTTACGCTCAGCGTTTAAATGTTATTACAAGTTTTTAAAGATTTTTTTTGTTTTTTTTTTGGACTTCTTCCCCGCTTCCACTTGCTTCTCAGTGTCGGTTTTTTTTGTTGTTGAGATTCGCTTTAAAATGATTATAGTTTGGACAAAAAAGAACAAAACAATGAATTAAAGTGTGCTCCAAACCGAGGTCTGCCCTGAAAAAATCACTTTTACTAATTACTAATAATAAAAAAAATAAAATTTAACAAAAATTAACTTAGTTATGCTTTTGCTTCTTGATTTATTTATTTTTTTTTATTGGAAGTAGTTTCCATGAACAACTATGAAATGGAGGTTTTACTAAAGTTGGAAAAATTACAACAAAATTAATTGAATTATTTTAAACCAAATCAAAAGTATAATATAACAAATTGTTTTTTGTGTTTGAATGTCTTAATTTAAAATTATGCTAATAATTCTAATAATACCCTACTGAAATCTGTCAAAAAGTTTTAAACTTACTTATGTATATTGTAAAATATGACAAAAAACATTTTAAAATTTATTTATTTCGCATAATGCATGATACGCATGGCTGATGTTACTCAGCACTAAGTGAGCAACCAAATACGATATATAACAATATTAACAAGCAATATTAACACAATACAGCGTGTCTCAGTCGGGACTCGATCCAATAACCTTTAGTATGCAAGCCGTAAGATCTGCCACTGCGCCACATCCTCGAATTTAATTAAACAACCACTATAAAATTAATTGCCGCTTATATTTTTTTAATCGTAACAACATAAGTTATTGGCAAATAATAAAAGTTTATTTTATTAAATTTTTTTTTTGTTTTTCATGATAGCATAATAGCTTTTCATGGCAATTATATTTATAACCTTATATAATTTATTATAAAACGCATTTATCAAAAGAAAAAAAATAAGATTTTCTGATTAAAATCAATATGTCACTAAAACATAAAAAATCATTTTAATAAGAAAATTTTTTTTAAAGAAGGAGTATTTTTGAATTTCATGTAAGTGAGATTGAGGTCTGGGAAGTACGTTCGCAACTGTTGAATTGCTTTCATTCATTGGATGGAAAACCGCGCAAAAAATTATGAACGTACTAATACTAAAATGAAGATCATACTGAACCTCGATTTAATTATGGACTATTTAGGTTGATGCAAATTAAACAGCACAGTAGGCAAATTATTCATTAAGTAAGATTTTTGATTTAGTTTTGGAATTTTTTAGCTTCTGGTCCTTCACTAGGATTTCCATGGCCAACCAGCTGTGTTGTTTTTGGGCTTTGCTTAGACTTAGGAAGGCGTAGGCTTAAACTCCGCAGCTAACTCCGCAGCGGAGTTTTCTCCTGTTAGCCCTGTTCCGTTTGTAATGATAAATCCCAATGACTTCACATTAAACTGCAATTGGATCCTATCTCAGCAGTCATGACAGAAACTATTGTATTTTTTTATTTTTAAACATCAAATAAACAAACATTAAGTTAAAAATTGAAACACCTCCAGCCGCGGAACGTATGGTAATGGATTATTTAAGAATTTTTTGTGGTTTCACTTTCCGTAACAAAAAATAAATAAAAGTTATAAGAAAAATTATGTTACTTTAACAATATTTTGTGAAAAATCGAAGTGATGTAAGGCTTCTAAATTTTTTTAGGGTGGGACTGCCATATAGATCACCGTATTTCACCGTCTAGGAATTTTAAATAGTTTTACAGCCAGAACATTAAAAAACCTATGTGTAAGTTTAAAATTAGTTTCAAAGCACAAATTTCAACTTTATTTTTGATAATTCGAAATTATTGCTCACGAAAATACTGTTTTAGTGATGATTTCTAACTATGTCATGTTTAATTGAAAAATCAACATTTATTTAGCACAAACTGATATATTAAAGCACTTAAACATAGTTAAACATATAATCGTGTAGCAATTTTAATTAAATACAATTTTAAACTAAAAAAAAACAAGAAAACTACATTTTTAATTTTTTTTTTCTTTTTGTACCTTCTCTCGTACGATAAAATACGCTTATTTAGAACTGGTTTATAGTAAATCTACTTTAAAAAATGTAAAATTAATACCAATATACTAGAATTAACATCATATAAATCTTATACTTAAACTATACTATACTATAATTAAAATTGCAGGTCTTCTTATTACTATAACTATACTATTTAAAATCTAAATTTAATTTTAGTATAAAGCATCCTGATTGTGAGCAATATTGTTTGTTAGAAACAATACAATCTTAAAATATTTTTTGGCGAACAACGTAAAGAAGTACTTAATATGGTTTTATTATTTTTAAAAAACTACTTAAAATCAAAATTTTAAAACATGTGAAATCTGTTGATAACATTTTTTATAAAAAAACTAAAAGTAAATTTATGTTATTTGCTTAAAGAACACAGCTACGGAGCTAGGAACACTGTCACAAATGAAATTATTATAACGCCCTGAATGAACTACTTCTTAAAATACAAAGCCTATTTACATCAAAGTTAATATTTTGGCTCTCTAGACAGAACCTACAACATTTCTAAATTTCAATTTAATCGGTTTAGTAACAAAAAATTCTATGATCTAGGCGTTAGATTTGATTTGTGAAAAGTGCTCCTCTAAATACCGGAGCTTCAGAAAAAGGGATATGGAAATACACTGTAAAAACACCCATTGATTAAGCTTTTATAACATTCGTGTTTTTTATACTTTATGTAACTAAAAGGAAAAAAACACAAGAAAATATTTATAAGTTTTATTTAAAAATTTAACATACATCTTCTAAATTTAATTTGTGCGTCACTACTGAGTTAAGTTGCCAGGTTTACCGTCGGATTCGGCTTTGTGGCACTGTTGCATTAACCCGTTTCCGTGATCACCTTTCACTCGTTTACCACGGTGAAACCTTCGTTTCACGGCGGTCGCATCTTCATCTAACCACTGTGGTATCTAAGCTTTCCCGCGGTAAAATTTACATATCACCTAGGTCGTACCTAGGTGGCACGTAATACTTTATGCGTGATTAGTGCATAAGGAGTGAGTAAAATGAAATGATTAAAGCTGGTACGATAGCAATATGCAAATTTTATTGACGGATATAGTGTATTAAGTACCAGTTAGGTATTAAGTACCAGTTAGGTAGTTTAAGTATTTAAGGTTGTATTAAGTACCAGTTAGGTAGTTACCACGGTGAAACCTCCGTTTCACCGTGGTAACCAAAAGAAGGCGATCAGGGGAACGGGTGGAGTTAAAGCGTTTGAGAGATAATAGTTTAAGTATTAAATATTGCGTTATTTTCATAAAACAAAAAAGTCTTTACTTTGCAGAATTGTTAAAGCGTGTTCATATTGCTGCATCAACTGAGAAGATATTCATATCTTAAATAATATGGTAGTACTTAACATATACCCTGACGATATAGATTTGATGTATGAAAGAGAGATTTTTTTACATAAATTCTACAAAAAAGACGTGCTCTATTCACAATGTTTGTTAACACTTTTGAAAAAATATTATTTCAGTGACGAAATTCTTAGGAACTTATGTCATTTCGGAACTTTAGTTTATTAGATTACTTTTTTTAAATTCGATTAAAAAAAGTGTTGGAAATAGCTTTTAAAAATGCTCTAAAATATAGCATGAAACGGGCGATTTCATGCCGAGTGCATGTTTAGACGGAAAAGATTGGACTAGTCTGAGATGGACGTTATGTCGGGGTTTCACTGTGGTAACCAGAAAAAAGGCGATCAGGGGAACGGGTTAAGTTAAAGCGTTTGAGAGATAATAGTTTGAGTATTAAATATTGCGTTATTTTCATGAAACAAAAAAATCTTTACTTCGCAGAGTTGTTAAAGCGTGTTCCTATTGCTGCAGTAACTGAGAAGATATTCATATCTTAAATAATATAGTAGTAATTTAATATATACTCTGACGATATAGATTTAAGGTATGAAAGAGAGATTTTTTTTACATAAATTCTACAAAAAAGACGTGCTCTATTGACAATGTTTGTTAACGCTTTTGAAAAATTATTATTTCAGTGACGAAATTCTTAGGAACTTATGTCATTTCGGAACTTTAGTTTATTAGATTACTTTTTTTAAATTCGATTAAAAAAAGTGTTGGAAATAGCTTTTAAAAATGCTCTAAAATATAGCATGAAACGGGCGATTTCATGCCGAGTGCATGTTTAGACGGAAAAGATTGGACTAGTCTGAGATGGACGTTATGTCGGGGTTTCACTGTGGTAACCAGAAAAAAGGCGATCAGGGGAACGGGTTAAGTTAAAGCGTTTGAGAGATAATAGTTTGAGTATTAAATATTGCGTTATTTTCATGAAACAAAAAAATCTTTACTTCGCAGAATTGTTAAAGCGTGTTCCTATTGCTGCAGTAACTGAGAAGATATTCATATCTTAAATAATATAGTAGTAATTTAATATATACTCTGACGATATAGATTTAAGGTATGAAAGAGAGATTTTTTTTACATAAATTCTACAAAAAAGACGTGCTCTATTGACAATGTTTGTTAACGCTTTTGAAAAATTATTATTTCAGTGACGAAATTCTTAGGAACTTATGTCATTTCGGAACTTTAGTTTATTAGATTACCTTTTTTTAAATTCGATTAAAAAAGTGTTGGAAATAGCTTTTAAAATGCTCTAAAATATAGCATGAAACGGGCGATTTCATGCCGAGTGCAGGTTTAGACGGAAAACATTGGACTAGTCTTAGATGGACGTTATGTGGTGTTTCACCGTGGTAATTAGAAAAAAGGCGATCAGAGGAACGGGTTAAGTTAAAGCGTTTGAGAGATAATAGTTTGAGTATTAAATATTGCGATATTTTCATGAAACAAAAAAGTCTTTACTTCGCAGAGTTGTTAAAGCGTGTTCCTATTGCTGCATCAACTGAGAAGATATTCATATCTTAAATAATATGGTAGTACTTAACATATACCCTGACGATATAGATTTGATGTATGAAAGAAAGATTTTTTTACATAAATTCTACAAAAAAGACGTGCTCTATTGACAATGTTTGTTAACACTTTTGAAAAAATATTATTTCAGTGACGAAATTCTTAGGAACTTATGTCATTTCGGAACTTTAGTTTATTAGATTACTTTTTTTAAATTCGATTAAAAAAAGTGTTGGAAATAGCTTTTAAAAATGCTCTAAAATATAGCAGGAAACGGGCTATTTCATGCCGAGTGCATTTTTAGACGAAAAAGATTGGACTAGTCTGAGATAGACATTATGTGGAAAAAAGGAAATTAGCATTCTAATAATAATATTTTTTTATTCGATGAATTATTACGACCCTTATTTTTTAGATTGTGATACAGTGACAGAACTTACGGTCTGGAAGTTTCCTGGATCGAGTAGCGACTAAGACAAACTACATTGTAATAATATCGATATTGTTTGTTAATATTGTTTGTTAATATGTACTATTTGGTTGCGCAGTTTGTGCCGAGTAGAATTGTTTTTGTATCTTGTTTTTTGCGAAATAAATAAACTTAATTACACAACAAAATTATAGTTTTAATTTAGTCGATATGCAATGGCAATTAAAATCATGCTTACAGCTTTTTTGGGGTATCGCGAAATCGCCACTTTTTCAAATTTATAGTTGTTTTTTACATACATTTTGTTGGCTAACGGTAATTCCCATGGACCATGGACCAACATGGACCGCGTCCATAATGGGTGAAGGCCTCTCAACAGAGACCGTGCAAATTCCCACTTGTTAGAATCCCCACTAACTTTTAAACTTAGGCTTAGGCTAAGCCTAAGCCTAAGCCTGAGGTGCAATAACAACTTTACATTGTATTATATTGTTAAACTGGGGCTTTCACCCCTCATGGACGCGGTCCATGTTGGTCCATGGTCCATGGTAATTACCGTTAGCCCATTTCGTTTAAGTTTTTTTAAACTGGTATTTTAAGAAGCACTGAATCACGGTTGCAGGGAAGGTTTATTCGGTATTTTTTTAAAGTGTTTTTTAAACTTGTATTTTTAATGGGGCAAAAATAATATAATGCACTAAGAGCTCGTTTTCCCACTGTGTTTGATTAACACATTTGGAAACCTCTTTGCCTGTTCGAAGGGATCACGTCAGGATTTTAAGGACCCTCAAAATGCCATATTTAGTATTCGTTATTACGTCATATATGTTTTGTTTCGTTATTATGTCATATAAGTTATGTTATATATGGGAATGGTTTTGGGAGGACCTAATAAAATCACTTTTAGCCAGTCAGTGCTTGGTAAAAAATTAATCTTCAATGGATGAAAGATCTCCTTTTTTCATAATCACTAATTGGCAAAAAAATTCTATATAACGTTATATTTCCATAAGGGATATTAACGCTGAACAATTTCCGTTTAAATGGGAGTTTTTGACTATCGTGATTGGTTCTTTTCTATTTTGATTAGGAAAACCAGAATAAAACTAAAATTTTTCAGGCTGAATTTCAAAGTGCCGCTTTTTGTCAAGAAGAAATAAAAAACCAACGCGCAAGTCAAGAAAAATTAAAAAAATAATGTTCCAGTGGTAATGTAACCAAACCATTAAGCAATAATTATTAAAATGCGTCACGTGTTTCTTTCCATACGTGAAATTTTCTCCGAGAACGAGGGGTTATTCGACCACCCCACACAGTTTCACTCTGATATAATTCATAGTTTAGTCTTTTCTCCGACTTCTGCCAAGAAAAAAAATAGATTCTGCATAATATCTTCGGAAACATCTTTAAATTCATAACAAAAGAAATCTTCGTTTTCCCTACCTAAGCGAAACGTTAATATAAAAAACTTTTAAAAAGCCTAATTAGTTTTTTTAAATGCCAAATGATTTACTGCTCAAAGAAAATATTTTTTTCAAAGATATTTTGCAGAAGGAACTTCTTCTGGACACCAAGAATTAGGATCTAAAAAGTGTTGTTAAAATATAATCAGGTATACCTAATATATATTTTTTAACATTAACAATACGAGTATAAAAACAACCTTAAAAAAATATCGCGTAAACTTTCTTGCAAAGCAAACCATATTGGGAATAAACTAGTATTTGACTTTATCGTATTTAAAATAAACATACTGTTATATTTTAATGAACGAAGCTTTTTAGATTTTAATATTTAGCAGAAGTTTAAAATAGACTCATTTGGTTTAGCATTACCTCGACATTATCGTAAGGAACCACTTATTGTAGGAAAATTGTACTTATTGCGGGAAAATTGATGTTTGGAAAATATAATCAAAACGTGACAAAAAAAAAATTTTAAACGTAGTTATATAAGATTTGCTGGTGCCATATTGATGTCGTTTTACCAAGAATGCGCATTTTTGGTTTTACAGACGCATGCAAGCACAAGCACACAAAAAAGAACAACCGCACGAAAGTTGATTTTTTTTTGATATTTGGAGTTTGGACGCCAAGATTTCTCCCTCTTTATAGTAAAATCCATGTCCGAAAAAAGAGAAAAAGGATTTTCGCACATTTATTTTGTTGTGTCAAAGTTGTTATGAAATTTGAAAACATGTTTTGCTTTTTTACTTAGGTTAGCTTGATTTTATAATTGACTTTTAAAGGATTGGATGTATTCAGGCTATTTACTCTTCTTAATATAAAGGGCTTTAAAATTGTTTTATGAGCAATAGAAGAACGAAGAAGAACAGGCGGGGGGGGCCCGCCGGCCCGGCTAAAAAAATTTATTTAATACATTAGTGTCAATATTTTAACTTTTACTCACGGTTTTAAATATACAGTTTTCGGATGTGGAATATTTATTTTACTACTTGAGAGAGCTTCTGCAATTATTTATTAAATTTTAAAATTCAGTTTTTAATTTAAATATATTGCATATTTACTATTATTTCGTATTTTCTAACAAATTTTAAAAACAGGATTAAAGGCTGGTTCATACTTATGACAAAACGTCATTTGGACAAAGTCCAAAGGACAATTTTATAAAAGCCAAAACGTCCTTTGGACAAGCTAAAACGTCCTTTGCACCTTTTCCTTTGGACGAAGTATGAACGCTACTTAAAATTTGTCCTTTGGACAAAGTCCAAGAACAAAATCCAAAAAAAAAGTCCAAAGGACAAAAAGTATGAACACGTTGTCCTTTGGATTTTGTCCTTTGGACTTTGTCCTTTGAACTTTGTCCTTTGCACAAAGTCCAAAGGACGTTTTAACGCTGTATTTGTCCTTTGGACAAAGTCCAAAGGACTTTTGTCCTTTGGACCTTGTCCAAAAGACGTTTTGTCATAAGTATGAACCAGCTCTAAAGATTTGTTAGCGATTAAAGTAACTTTTTAAATTAAGTTGCGTCAATTAATGCTTACATTTTAACGTATTTAATTAAACGCAAAAACAAAACACCGAAAAAAAAGATTAAACAGCATCATTAAAATGTGAGTAAATCGATGAAGACTTTTATGACTTTGATTATTATCATTTGATTTAACCGTATTTAAAAAAATTAAAAAGAATATACTAAACTCCGAAGGAAAAATGAAATTAATTAACATGATTTAGGAGTAAAACGGATTTTTTATCATTATTGTTTATTGGGAATAATTCCTGCCTTGTATTTCAAAATATTTTTTTATAATATTTTTCTTACGGAAATACTTTTGTATTTTCTATTTTTATTTTTCGCTAACTTTTTTATTTACATTTTCCCACCTTCCCTCTGCTTTTTTTGTTTTTCTATTAAATTTTAAAAAATCGACAAGTTGTTTTTTAAAAATTATCTTAATCATATTGTGATTTGTTAAACGGTCTGCAATATTTTAGCAACAAAATAATCTAATAATAAAAAAGTTTTCATGAATTTGTGTAGGCATGTTTTTGATAAAAGCTATAGTACTTGCACAGCAACAGGTGTAAAAAATTTAAAAAATAATAAGTACTGTCCACGGTATTTCGCTTTTTTGTTTTTGTGTCTAGTTTTATGAAATCCCACTACCATGATTCTATTGTTTGTGCATTTCCATGTGTTTTACGTAAAAATTATAATTATTATTATCAAATTATTGATTTAGTTGGGTGTATTCTATGCTATTATTTTATTGCTGATGTATGTCCCTGTTATTTACAAAATATTATAATTATTACAATCGAATTATTAATATCACAGGGTGAATTTTATGCGATGGTTTTATTGCTTATTTATGTTCCTAGGTCTTTTACGAAATAAATTATTATTATTATCATCAAATTATTATCGAATTATTTTTTTACAGGGTAAATTTTGTCCGATGGTTCCAATGCTTACAGTATAATATGTTCCGGTTTTTTACAAAATAAATTATTATTGTTATCATTAAATTATTATGGAATTATTGATTTTACAAGATTAATTCTATGCGAGGGTTCTATTGCTTATGTATCTCCCTGCGTCATCTACGAAATATTATTATCATCATCATCGATTTAACGATTTTACAAGGTTAATTCTATGCGGTTGTTCTATCGCTTATGTATCTCCCTATGTATTTTACGAAATGAATTATTATTATTATAATGATCGATTTATTGAATGTGAATGTTTTGCGATGGTTTTTTTGCCTATCTATATACCTGCATATATGTCTACGAAATAAATCATGTTGTTCTTTGCCAGTAACCAGAGTTTCGTTCAACCTTGGTTGGTTCCATCTGGCATGCTCCTCGCCTTGCTCACCCCCTCTTCCCACTCTCGGAGGAGATCAGCAACCGCTGCGGGGTTGGCCCAAAGGTCCTCTGGTCCCGAGGTCGTATTAATTTGTGTGCATGTGAAAAGATGTTGTGTTGTGTGTATTTGTGTTTTGCATAGCGGGCAGTTTGGTGATGTGTATTGTGTGGGATTGATTTTGTATAGGTAGGAGTAGAGGAAAGGAGATTTTTCCGCCCTGAGTTGGGCGAGGGTTGTCCTGACCCCGCGAGGAAGATTTTCTTTCTCGTTGCTTATTGTTGGTGCTTTTGTTTGAAGTATAGGGTTTATTGGAGTGTTGTTGATGTGCTTTGTGACTGTGTTTGTGTGGATTTGTTGTTTTAGTGCTTTGTAAATTTTGTTGTGTATCTGTCGGAATGTTTGTTGTGTAGTTGTTGTTGTGAAATTTTGTCTGCTTTTTGAGCCTGCTGGGTGCAAGTTGTTGTGTTAAGTAGTTGAGTGAATTGTTTGTGTACAAGGCTGCCAATTTTGCTTGTTTGCTAGCAGGAACTTAACCTAGTACGTTAAACATAGATGAACGGTACTTAGAATTTGTCCTTTGGACAAAATCCAAAGGACAAAAGTATGAATACGTTGTGCTTTGGATTTTGTTCTTTGGACTTTTCCCTTTGGATTTTGTCTTTTGGACAAAGGACAAAAGTCCTTTGGACTTTGTCCAAAGGACGTTTTGTCATAAGTATGAAGCAGCCCTTACTGGATGAGTAAAACACACCAGCGATGGTCCTGGAAATTAAAGCTCCTCCGACACAGTTTCGTAATTTAATTTTTTTAAACATTAAAACAACAAAAATCTTAAATGCAGATTAAATAACTTATGATAAGAAATTAGAAAAATTACTAAACAAAAAAAACAGGAACAATTATAATTAAAAAAGAAAAAGGAATTTAAAACAATGATAATCTAAAAAAAACCAAACAACAAAAGCTATAAGCTTGAAATCGCTTATTTTAGTGGTGAAGATCCGGGGCTCTCCCTCCGCTTTAAATGGCTGGAGGTTCGGACCATGAAATTGGAACATTACTAATCGGACATTACAAGTAATATCTCTTTCTAAATATATTTTGGTAAAGTAAAGCAAGTTGCTTAACGGTGCGGTACACAGTTTGTCTTCTGTTTGGTGATTTTTGTGGAAACCTCACCACTGCTCCCAATAGCTCACAAAATATTCGTTCAAATATTTTAAGTGGTTTAGAAAACATGACCCTCCAAAAAAAAAAATTCTGTTACGAAATAGGTTTCGTTTTAAAGGTAAAATGTGTTTCGGGCGATATTAGAATTTGATTTGTGAGACTTTGAAAAACCTTGCAACAAATTATGCTAAATTTGATTTATGATTGTTAGCCTGCTTGTTATTTTGTAGATAGCAAGGAGAATAATCTTTTATCACAGGTAATAATAACATGTAAAGTTAGTTATGCACAACGAGGTAAAAAATTAAAAGCATATACAATACATTTGTTCATAATTTTCAAGAGCTGCGTCTGTTTCAGATAAAAAAAAAAAAAGAATTTGTTTTTAGAAATACACGATGATAAATAATTTGTGTTTACAAATCTGTAAAAACACCCTTGGTGTAAATTAACTCTTTTGGTGTAGTGAGATTAAAAACAACCCCATATGGAAATAATGGGAGCTGGACAATTTGCTGCCGGGACATAGCTCCCGGGACAATTAGCTTCCGGGACAGTTCGTTCATTGGACAATTCGCTCCCGGCATTCTTTACAAACGCAATTTTTATTACACAATTTTTATTAGGGAGAATTCACTTCCTGGACAATTCGTTCCCTGGACAATTCGCTCCCTAGACCTAATTACAATTTTATCGTTCCTTGAGAATATGAATTTAAAAAATTGGAGGTTGCCCACCTACAATTTTTTTCTCTCTCGTTATTTCTTATAACCGTAATTTTAAAAAAACATATTTTGTTTGGGACAAAATTTTTTATTCGGTTTTTATCACAATTTTTTCGCTGAATATAACTCAATGACGAAAAATTATTCCCCATTTAAAAAAAATTTTACGCTTTCTTCAAGGTTTTTTTTTATGTTTTTTAGTTTGAGTTTAAGATTTCGCTTAGGCTTAGGGAAAACAAAGTTTTTTTTGTTATAAATTTAAAAGTGTTTCTAAAGTTATTCTTTTCGAAGATATTATGCAGAAGGTGTTTCTTCCTAGCGCCATTATTAAAAAACTTTGAACAAACAAAGGTTTCTTTTTGTTTTAAATTAATGTAACACTAATTTTTTAAGCGTGACGAAAAGGAGACATATCAATCGATATCAAGTAAAAACAAAGCGCAAAACATCGAAATATAGTTTAATTTTGGTATGTGGTTATTTGATGTATGGTGTTTTTCACAAAATTTTCTAACAACAGAAAATTTAAAATTTATACGAAGGTTATATATGAAGAAGCAAAATGATTTTTATACGTTTATACGTATTTCGCTTTTTAAAAAAAAATTTTGGTTTCTAAATGGTAATGCCAGATTTGAAGCGAACAAAACACAACAAAATGTAAAACCTGTAGTAAACAATATTTTTTTAAAATGGCAGCATTTACTTAATATTTTTCGAAATTGAAAATAAAAAATAAACTCAAATTTAGAATTTAAACCATATTTAAATCAGAAATTTATTGCAGGATATCAAATTGTCCAAAGAAAAGTAAGCTTTATAGAAATTACGCTTATAAAAAACCTTGCGAACTAGGAATGAACAGCAAAGAAATATAAACGCAAGAAAATGAGTTGTGGAGGGAGCGAACTGTCCATAGGGAGCGAATTGTCCAGGGAGCGAATCGTCCAGGGAGCGAATTGTAGGGAGCGAATTGTCCCCGATTCGGAAATAATTGGCTATTTCACAATAAACAGATTTAGAACAAAAATTTATTCTCTGTTATGAAAAAGGGTAGACAAAGTTCGTACGATAAGGGCCGGAATTCACAAAGAGGGATAATCCTCGGGCTAGCTCGGTGTTAGTTAATCCGTACAAATTACAGTAGGTTTCCCTATACCTGGGGCTAAGTGGTTAAAATTTCATTAAACGATAAAAAAAGATATAAAAAGCAAAATTTAGAGGAATTATTTGTATAAAAAACGATAAACTTTTAATTCTCTATTAAATAATTGCGAATTTGTGTAAAAAGTGGCAGAACAAAATATTGTAAATATATGTTAAACATTGAATTTTTTAAACAAAAAAAAAATTAGCTAGAAAACCTACTGTAATTTGTCCGGATTAACTAACACCGTGCTAGCACCCAAAAATACCGTAGTTGACACGGTGTATACACCGAATACAATAACACGGTGTTTAACCCTGTTTACCCCGCTTTGTGAATTCCCGCAGGGATGGTGTAGGAACCAGTGATCTTCCTAACCTCTAGTATCATACTCCGGAGCTCCGGCCATTTAAATCTGACGTAGCTCCACTCCTTAAATGAGCCATTTTAACTTTATTTAAGCTTGGAATTCACTTAAACTTACTCCATGTAGATGTTTAAGACAATTTTTATCGTTTCGTGTATTTCTAAAATTGTTTTTGGCAATTTCGCTTAAATCCAAGAAATTACTTGTAGTATTTTGTTATGTTTTTATATATCCCAATTTTATTTTTAAACTTCAAGCAATCAGAACAAAAGCCAGACGTTTAGCACAAAAGCGGTGAATTATGGCTACAAAATAGCCACAATAACTTTAGAGAAGTAAAGTAAAAAATGTTGGGTTTTGGGTCCAACTAAACGCTTTTGCTGGAACTAAATTCAAAATTATTATTTAAAAAAATCTTATTAATTTTAATTGTTAATTGGCACTGCGTTAAGCTTTAAAATATTTTTAGTTTATCAAATAACTTTGCTGTTATTTTTCGATTAAAATATCTTTCTTGGTAATTTCGAGAGTTTAGAAACAATTATGTTTAATTTATTACAATAGATTTTAATTAAACCAATCCTTTTAAATTGTTAAGATAGCAGAAGAAAACCATTGAAAAAGATGAAAAAATCAAACTATTTAAAAACCTTCAATAAGATTAACTTTTCATAAAAAATAAAATTCGTGATAAAAATATACGCCTCTTTAGGCTGTTTTTCAAATATAGGAATTATTTTGATTCAAATGATTCAAAATTGGTTATGCCAGACACTGGTTTTAATTGGCAAAAAATTGAGTGTATTAAATTCAAATATCTGGAAATTAGCCAATTTTTTCTGGTTTTTTATTAGTGTAAAGTTTATCTGTCAAATTTTACACCTGGATAAACTGTGTTCCGTTTTTAAAACTCGTTTTAGTTGGTTTTAAAATTGTTAAAATAATATTTTTTTTCTTCCGTATATTTTAAAGGGATTTTTAAAAGTTTTTAAAGCTTAAATTGATTACATACTTTAAGCTTTAAAAACTGTTTGGATCAGAATTTTTTACGTTTGAAAAAAAGGGAAAAACAAAAATAAAAACAAATGTTTATTTTCGGCGTATTGTAGGTAAGATGGGTGTCTTCAGATAAATAAATTAAGAAATCAAATTATCAATTAATAATAAAATAATAGATGATAATACTAAAATTTTGTAGAAAGAATCAGGCATTTAAAACAATCACACGAAAAACATAAGAAAAAAACATGTTCTATGGTTTTTCTTAGTAATTTGTTATACTGGTCAGAAATGAAGTAAATTTAGTTCACACTTTGTCTGCAGTTTCATCAAAATCGTTCGCCACTATTTTTTCCGATTAACTTCAATTTTATCAAATTCGGTCGACTATTTTCTTAATAGATATTTTGATTTAATTAGAATACAATTCCTTAAATGTCTACTTTACAAGGAGTTTGGCCTGCAGTTTTTAAATTTAAAGCTTTATGTGATACTTTCCTAAAAATAAAATAAGCAGACCCTGAAATTTCATTCAGTGCAGAATATTGTTATTTTGAATTATAAACATACAATGGAAATTGTTACAGAATTAATTATGGTTTTTTCTCTGAATTGTGTAAGAATTCATTTTTCGCCAGTGACAACCGTCTTAATACCACGTAAAAAACACGAAGATTTTGTTCCAATTATATTCCAACCCTCGTAAACAATTCAGAATAAAACTTTAAGTAAGTAATAAGCACCCGAGAGCGTCAAACAAAGCAGTTTCTTGATCAGTGTTGTTTGTTTATTAGGCGTACCGGCAATCAGTTTCCGTCCGAGGCGTTTCCGGCCGGTGTAACGAGCGGGTTGCCAGTCCCGTCTGACTTAGCTCGCTGGTGAAATGAGCGGCAATCAAGCGTTTTTGGCTGGTTAAATGAGCCACTGCAGCAAGTCCCAATTCGCTTTTTTTCGGCTGCTGGCGGGCTCAATTGGGACGGAGATTAGTTCTGGTGAGGAGTAGAAGAGCTAGGAGGATTGAGCAAATGTGGCGGTTCCGCAGCGAGTGGGGTTGCAGAGTTGGGGCGGAGTTGCAGAGTTGTCCTTGGCAGGTGCAGAACTGCATGCGGCCCTTAAATGTGGACGGGGGGATCCGGCCGTGGAAGAGTTCCTGGGCGTTGGTCTCCTCGCAGCGCTGGCGATCGTCCCGGTCCGCCACCGTCCGAAGGGCCGTGTGGGCTGGGTCAAAGGAGACCCGACCCAGGAAGAACCGACCTCGGCTGAAACAACCACGAAACACGTTTTGTCCGATCGGCTGACCTAAAAAACTCAGGAATTTGCAAAAATATCTCCCAATTTTAAATATTTTTTATCTATGATCAGATATCAGAATTATTAGGTGGGCGGGGTTGAAAGAGACCCGACCCAGGAAGAACCGACCTCGGCTGAAACAACCACGAAACACGTTTTGTCCGATCGGCTGACCTAAAAAACCAGGAAATCGCAAAAATATCTCCCAAATTTTTAAAAATAAATATGAAAAAATAAAAATAAGTATTATTTTGATAACAGACTATCTATCAAAATATTTGTATCATCAGCTCATATATTTGTTTCAACGTAATCAAGCTTTTTACTTAATTTTCGTCAAAATAAATCATATATTTCCACAGGAATCTTAAATCTAGCTATTTTAATTGACTCTAAAATTTATTTAATTAAAATTAAAGTATCACATATGTATTTTTAAAGTTTTTAGTTTCAGTTAAGGCTTCGGTTTGCTTAGGGTTTATTTTTAGTTTTATCTTTAAGATTTAAGTTTGCAAAAAAGGGGTAAATCGTTCAAACGTTAGAGGAAAATTCGAATTTTTTATAAATAAAAACATTTCAATAATTAATTTACAAAAAATATTATGCATTTAGAATTGTTTCAAAATTAAATTACCGAAAAGATAATGAAAAAGGCTTAAAATTATGTTTAAAGATTTTTTAAAAGTGTTTTCAATCGGCGTGACCCAGTTATATTTCGATTCAATAACATGGAAAATACCAGACTTTAGCCTGTAAATATAACCTGTAATCACATTTTGAATCTTTAAATTTTAAATTTCTTGATTATAAGAAAACTTAAAAACACCATATACAAAAAAGGATGTTTGGTGTATGATGTTTTTTTTCTCAATTTTTTTATAATTACAAATTTTAAAATTTATAAAGGGTAATGTTTTTTTGTATGTGGTTCACTTTAAAAAAAAGTTAGGTAACTTCACCTAATAATATACTATAGAGTAACAGCAAAAAAATACACTAAGTGCAAAACGCAAAGAAAAAAAATTAAACCAATGTTAAAACTTAAGTTTTTTGATACCCTATCTAGCTTTATGTTAATTTTTATTAAATATTAGTCCAGTAGAAATGTTAATATTAAAAAGTGATTTCTTTGGTTTTGGTAGAAAAACAAAACTAGCTGTCAAGTGAGTCAATAAAAAATGTATTGGAAAATGTAATTATGTAAGTTACACTTATAATTTTTTTCATTTCATTGTTACTATGTTACTGTTACAACGATTCGATTGTTAAGGACTCACGTTCGTCAAATAAAAAAAACTTAACAAAGTTTAAAAATGAAGACAAATGCGAAGGATAAAACTTTTATTCTGTTAAAAACCATGTTCTAATTGAAACGTTTCGACAATACCGTTTGTCATTATCAATCAGCTAAAATATAGAAATATGTGAATAAAATTTTTAAATACACAAAAAATGCAATGAAACATTAAATTACATAAACAAAAGTTAAAATGAATTGGGTTCTAGAAACGGTTGATACATTTTTAAAAAATTTTAAACTGGGAATGGAATAAGAAGATTTTAAAATTTAGTAAGACAGCAATTTTTTTGAAACTAAAAGACTAAATTTAAAACAAGAAGTTAGGCTAAAAAAAAGATTTTAGTAAAAATGATAAAGCGATGGTAATTTTTAAGCTACGAATAAATAAATAAAATAAATTTTAAAACACGAGAATAATAAGAAAACGCGTAAAACTTTGGTAAGGTTGGACATAGGAAAGGATAAAGGGTACATTGTTAGGAGATAAGAAGGTAATAAAAAAGTTACAATAATAAAACGACAGGTATTCTTCTATTCCGTTGGAATGTTTTTAAGCTACTGCAGGCCGCACTCACCGGACTCTTTGAGTGAGTCAGCGCGCCGTGTTAACCGTCAAACAATTATCCCCGGTACCCAGTGTCTTGTAACTTTTTTATTACCTTCTTATCTCCTAACAATGTACCCTTTATCCTTTCCTATGTCCAACCTTACCAAAGTTTTACGCGTTTTCTTATTATTCTCGTGTTTTAAAATTTATTTTATTTATTTATTCGTAGCTTAAAAATTACCATCGCTTTATCATTTTTACTAAAATCTTTTTTTAGCCTAACTTCTTGTTTTAAATTTAGTCTTTTAGTTTCAAAAAAATTGCTGTCTTACTTTCCATTCCCAGTTTAAAATTTTTTAAAAATGTATCAACCGTTTCTAGAACCCAATTCATTTTAACTTTTGTTTATGTAATTTAATGTTTCATTGCATTTTTTGTGTATTTAAAAATTTTATTCACATATTTCTATATTTTAGCTGATTGATAATGACAAACGGTATTGTCGAAACGTTTCAATTAGAACATGGTTTTTAACAGAATAAAAGTTTTATCCTTCGCATTTGTCTTCATTTTTAAACTACTTTTTCCTCGCGGACAATCTATCGTTAACAAAGTTTATCCAGTGCATTATTTGTTTTATTTATATTCGTGCATGCATTTTCAACGCCTTATTAGCGTTAACAAAAGGTTAATACCGGACTACATAGTTTGCTTTGCGTAAAGAACAACATACTATTTAATACACCAGAAAAAATACCGCTAATTTTAACCGAAATTAAGCCGTTTAACATTATTAAGCCTAAAAAAATCGGTGTCCTTTAAATTTTGATGCAGCAAATTTAAAAATGGTCGATGACGACGAAGTATCATTTCTAATCGACCAAGTAAATTTTGTAATTTTTTTTTGGTGTCCATAGTAAAAATAGACCAGTAGGTGTTTCGAGGATGTACCTAAGTAACCTTAGTGAAAACAAACAACTAATTTTGGAAATGGCCTTTTATTCAAAATCTAAAAATCCGTTTTTTTTTAAAAGTAGTTATTAAATAATGGGATTGATTTACCCAGTATTAATGAAAATATAATAAATATAAACCTGAAGCAAAAATATGTAACTGCATAAATTTTGAAACAATTTAAAACCTCAATTAATTCTATAAGTCAATCGAGTAATGAGCATATAGATACATGTAGAGAGAGCCCGAATTAGGGCATGTTTCAGTTTGTACTGTTTCACTTAGGGCGTGTCTAAATTGGTATGATTATAGCTGCTGCAGTTAGACCATATACGTCGCAACCACGAAAGTAAACCCTCTCATTTAAACAGAAATTGTTCAGTGTTAATATTCTTTACAGAGTTATAAAGTTATAGAATCACTTTTAGCTAATTAGTGCTTAGGAAAAAAGGAGATTTTTCATCCATTGGTAATTTGTTTTTTCGCAAGCATTAATTGCCTAAAAGTGATTCTATTAGCTCCTACCATTCTATGAGATTCTATGAGCAAAACATATATGACGTGATCGCGAATACTCTACAGGACATTTTAAGGGTTCTTAAAATCGTGACGTGACCCAACCCAACCCTAATTAAGGAATTCAAAGGTTTCAATTCAATATGTTCTAACAAAGGATCGGTTATCATAAGTTTCTGGGTTTTTTGTGGTAGGAGGAGGTATTTAAAACGTATAAAACCGGCGGTTTATCTCTCAAAATTACCATTTGTAGCGTTTTTAGAATTGAGAATCCCAATTATCGCACTTTCGATAATTTCTAAACAGTATAACGTTTGAATCTTATCTTGCCTACGTATATGCTTAACCTGTTCCTAGTCGGGGCATAAATTTGCTTGAGCAATACATTGTATATGGAATTATATAAAAAAAATTTACATAAAAATAAAGGAAAAATATGTTTTTTTATATATTGGTCAGATACATTTGCTGCACTAGTTAGGGCTCGCCTTACTGAAGTGAGCTGAGTTATGAAGTGACTTTTTGTGTAAGGGCTCTAATTAAAGCCTAATACGCCCAAATTAAGGCCATTGATGGCCCTAAAGGCGCGCTCTTGTTAGTACAGTAAGTATGTCTGAGCAATATACGGTGTCACATATTTTTCCATTCTTATTATGTTGTATTTTTTGTTATGTCATTTTTTTCTTACTTTTATGTTATAGTACACAGATTATAACTTTGCCATTATAAGTCCTCAACGAAAAGATTAAGTTTATACAAAAATTAATTGCTTCATCGGGCCAGAACTCATAGCTACACAATAATCTAGGTTTAGAATAAAATTCAAACTTTCATTTGTTTTTTAAAATGCTTTCTGAAATCTTTCTTCAATGTAATTTTTTCGTACACTGACATAAGTGTTCCTGTTTTTTAGTTGAATAACACTTATTCAAGTGTTTTTAGGTTGTACCTGCTAAATATCTGTTGTCAGTGTACCGTTTTGTAATATCTGTTCTCAGTGTAATTTTTTTCGGTGCTGTTGTTTTTTTAGGTAAAAAATGCTCATTTATCAAGTATTTATAGGTTGTACCTAGTAAATATCTGTCCCCAGTGTATCTTTTTTGTTTTGACATCAGTGGTCTTGTTTTTTAGATGAAAAAAGCTTATTTATTAAGTATCTATAGGTTGTATACCTGCTAAATATCTGTCCTCTTTGAGAGTGGCACATCTGGTGGTGCAGAGTACTGTTGAGTGCTTAAGGCGGCTGGGGGCGTGAATGCAATCGTCACTGTAATTAAGCGGTTGCTGGTAGAATGAATTGAGCATCTCCCAATTCCGCTTGAACTCCATGCTCATGCAGCTGTAGCAGCGAAAACTGTCCTGACGGTATACTTCCGTTCGCCCCCGGGAGTTCCTGTACACCCCGCTGTAGTCCAGTTTGGAGCGCCGGAGATCCGTCCTGAGGACCTGGCTCTGGCCCGACCCGGCGGCTGCCGCAGCTGCAGCTGCTGCAGCGGCAGCGGCAGCGTCCATGCGCCGGTAGGGGTGGATGTTACGGGAAGAGGCATGGCGCTGGTTGTGGTTCTTGTCTTTGCGCACAAAGATCTGCTGGTCCGGGGACTGACCGACGGCCAGGCAGACGGACAGACAGACGGCCAGGCACGAGCGGAAATAACCCGCGCTCAGTCGACGGAGCCACCGCAGCTGAAGCACTAGACGCATGCTATTTTACATCTGCAACAGACTTGAACGTTTTAATCATATATATATATGTTAGTATATATATATATATATATATATATATATATATATATATATCTATATATATATATATATATATATATATATATATATATATATATATATATATCAGGCGCGTATATAGGATTTCGACGAGGGGGGGGGGCAGTTTGCCCATGCCAATGTCTCGGCGGGGGTTATGGCGCTTTGCGCCGTAACTGCGCCACGTAGCGGCGCAAATCCGGCAACCACGGCCGGGGGGCCTGGGGGTGTCCCCCGGCCGCCAGAGGCAAAAATTTTTTAAATATGCACTTAAAAACTGCCTAAAAATTTTCTCCAATGATTCATATGGTTGTAGTTTTACTTTTGTTTTTTATAATCTTATTTCTACACAAAAGGTTTGTTACATGAATAGCAGCAATAAGCCGACGCGGAGCGTCGGTTGGGTGGTTTGAGGGGTGTCCCTCCAACCGTCGGGGGTGAAAATTTTTAAATTATGCACCTAAAAACTGCTTCAAAATTGTCTCGAGCGATTAATATTGTTACAGGTTTACTTTTGTTTTTATAACCTAATTCCTAAACAATTTGTTTGTTACAGCTTAATTAATAAATGATGTTAAAATGTTGTACTATATTCCAATAAGGTTGTTTCTTACTTCTATTAAGAAACAACCTGATTTATATATAAGTAATTGACTAAATTATTTAAAAATATGCGCGACTGCAAGGGGTTTGTAACTTATAAGCAAAAAGTACGATTGAACAAATAAAAAAAATATATATATTGCATGTTTCCCCTTCAAGGGCAGAAGGTAAAATTTTTACATTGTTTAATTTAATGCATTTAAGATGCACTACATTTTTATAACCTGAAAATAAACAAAAGTAAAGGAAGATCCTTACAAAAATGGCTGGCTTCGTCATCCAGGGGGGGGGGAATGGTGCCTCCCCCCTAAGTATGGAAACGTCCAAAAGGGTGGGGGGAGCGGTCCCCCCTGCCCCCCCTAAATACGCTACTGATATATGATCTCCGGCAATGTAAACTAAAAAGAGCTTCGCTCTTTAAAGGCTTTAAATAAAGCTGACTTTGAAATAGGTTTCAGGTTATTTAAGAAACATTTTTAAAGTATTTTTATGTTTCGCTCCGTACTCTAACTCTCTTTACTACAAGACTGTGCGAAGACAAATTAACTTTCCTACTATTTTTAGAAAAAACACACAATATATTAGGAAAATTAACAAAAAATTTCGATGATTATAAAATAACGCCGCAAGCAGATGTGATAACCTGCTACGTGATAATCGCTATTGGTGAACTTTTTTGGCGACAGTACCCTTACATTGTTCATTGAAGCACAATATTCCGGTAAAGACGTTTCTTGCACCTGCTTCCAGAAAACTGGAGGCAGGTAGGAGGTAGCTAAAACTGCCTTGGGGCAGTTAGGAGGCAGAGGGAAAACATACGTAAATTTAGAATTGAGGCAGGTAGAAGTCAGCGAAATTTCCAATGGAGGCAGGTAGGAAGCAGATAAAATCCGTTTTTCCCAATTGAGGCATCCCGTCCTTACCAGGATATTATTCTATTTTAAGAAACGTACAGTTCAATCTAAAAACTCTTGAGGCATAAAATATTAGTTTTTATAGAAAAATTTTAAAACATTTATAAGAAAATCAAACCTAGTCGACTTTTTCATTTGAAGTATTGAATCGACTATTTAGCAATAAAACAAACCTTAAATTTTTAGCAAAAACGGGTTTAATCTTAAAGATTAATTAACTAATTTTAATAATTATATAACAAGTTACTCAATTTGAAACATAAATGCAAACTTTCAGGGGCTAAAATTGACTTTATTTGGTATATTTTGTAAAAAAATGTAAATAAAAAATGCTGCCTTTTAAATTTGTTAAAAATTAATGTGATAACCGCACAATTTTAATCGCCCTTTTATGTCTTCCTATAAATTTACGAGGTCAACCAGATATAATTGATTTGTAGTATTTTGTTTTACGATTGAATTATATCTACCTGACCTCGTAAAATTCTGTAAAGAACGTGACATGAGAAGACTATTTAACATCATGCAGTTATGACGTCTTGCCGATTTTTAAAAATCTTGCCTTTTTACAAAATATACAAAAATTAGTCAACTTTAGCAGTTAAAAAATTGTCATGTTTTCATCCAAATTCAGTAGTTTAATAAACAATTTTTAAAATAAGGTATTTAATCGTTAATTTAACCATTTTTGCTCAAATTGGTTTATTGTTAAATAGTCAATTCAATATAACAATTCTTCGAGGTAACCTAAGTTTAATTTGCTAACATAAAAATAAGCTTCTAAAATATATTTGAATTTTTAATGAAGAAAAAGTAAAATATTTTTGCTAAGTATATTTTCGAATATTATATTTTTTAAAAATAATTTTTAGTTTCAGTTTATTTAGATCATCACAAAATAATGCAACAATCTGTGAACCGTCCATTAAAACAATCTCAATGAGATTTAGTATGACTGAATTTTTCGTAATTTATAGGTTTAAAAAGTACTTATAAAATTACTATGATTATATTTCCAAACATTTAAAACTTAAACGTTGCAGTTTATATTTTAAATGTTACGAATTTTTTTAATTTCATTTTATTTTAAACTTGGCGTCAAATAATATGGTTAAAATTTTAAAATAAATCAAGGGATCGCATTCTGAAGAACCCTTATATTTACCCAGATAAATCCATTCCAATGAAAATAAAAAAATAACTATTTATTGTAAATAAATAAACCTGCCGCATATGGGACAGAAAATGATTGCAATGATTTTTTTTTATATTTTTTTTTCTCGCGCCGCAAAACCACATCGCGAAAAATAAAAAATTTAGTCAATGCGCATATTTTATTTTTTTATTAAATTAATCCTACGGGAGAAAATATTTAACCACCTCTCGAGTTGGATAAATTCTTATTCTTAAAACAATAAAAAAAATTTAACCCGACTTTTTCCTAGGTAAAATTGATTTTTTACTCGCATCCTTAAGCACGTAAAAAAAAAGTTAACCCGGGATAACTTTTAACCGCGCGTCAGAATGCGAGCCCAGGTTTAAATTCTACAAATTCATTCAACCCCCACGCTTTTTTCCTATTATATATATATATATATATATATATATATATATATATATATATATATATATATATATATATATATATATATATATATATATATATATATATATATATATATATATAATATTTGTTTTGGCTTTATAACGTTAAATTAAATTGTAAAATAGCTTATAACCTAGCCAGTAATTAATTTTCTACGTTTTTTTATATAAAAATTAATCATGTTTTCTTACATAAAACAGTAATACTAATTTCCTTAATGTTAATCATAAAAAAAGTTCAAGGACTAAAAATTAAGTTGAACGTAGGTATACCCATCAACAGGTGAAAAATTTTTAAAAAACAAGAAGTGTTTTATTATTTACATTAATATTAACAAAGTATATTATATTTATTGTTTTAGAAAGCAAAATTAATTTAAAAATAACACAGTTTTATTTAGAAAAAAAAACACAAAACAAGTTTAAAACTAAGCTTGGCTCAGAGATAATATTTTGATTAAAATTATAAAATTAATGCCTATTATTCATATACCTATTTAAGTTATTAAGTAAGTTTTCAAACATATATTATTGTGGTAGATACTAATGATGTCCTTCAGAGCTCCGATTTTTTACACAAAAACACGATGAGCTATTTTTTCAAATGGCCAAGATGCTATACTTTATGTATACAGTTCCAGAACTTAGCTATAGTTTAAATTTTAACGTTCAATACAACGCCAAATTTTTAATAATTTAAAGAGTACTGTACATAATTCAATTTTGACGTATAAAATACACTACTTACTTTGGAAAATTACCAAGTTATTTATATTTTGATTATGAATGGCCCAAACATTCAACTCCAAATATTTCAAAAAATTATTTATTTATTTAATTTTCAATTATGTGCAAATTAAAACTAGCTGACCTCGTAATTAGCAGTATTGAATTGTACTATTCAACCATAAAATATCTAAAATTTTTAGCAAAAACGATTAAATATTAAAGATTGAAGGCTTTCTTTTTATAATTATTTATCAAATTACTTAATTTGAAACAAAAATGCTAATTTTTTTAGTGCTAAAGTTAACTAATTTTTGCATATTTTGTGAAAAGAAATTAAAAAAATTCTGCGTTTTATTTTTTTACGTCATAACAGCACAAAATTTATTTGGTACACCCATATCCCCATACAAATTTATGAGATCAGCCAACCAATATTAAATCAACCATAAGCAACCAAATTATGTTTTATAATAATATAAGTTATTACCATTAAATTTAGTTTATACTAATTAAATTTATTGTATTCTTATTGTATTTAGGGCAAAAATATAAATCTATGACTTTCTATCATAATTTATTACTACTCTATCTATCCCTGAATGTACTAACTAATTCTGAATGGCGCATCGATTTTAAATATAACCGTAAATTAAACCGGATGCATAAAATCATTTTATCAAATGGATTTTCACATATTAATTTAATGTGATGTGGTAATTACAATTAGCTAGGATCATAATTTAATTGCAAAATTACTACATTTTTACTTATTGAGTCTATTTTTGAATAACTGAAAATAATATTGTTTTTGACAAAGTTATTTTTAAAAAATTAAAGTGTTGGAAACGATTTGAAAATAAGTGTCTTTCCGGCTAAAAAACTGCAAAATAACTGTTTTGTTGTTCTTTTTTTGACAGAAAAAAAGCAGCAACAGTTGTTGTTTAAGTCTGTAAATTGTTTTTGGTAACAGCAGAAATCAATCTTGTCTTGTGTTTTGCTTTAAAAGTTTTACATCGTATAAAAAACAAAAATTGACAAAATAACTAATTTAGTTTCGACTCATTAATCAAAACCCTTTTTTAGCGTTTTACATTAATCTGTAACATAAACGTCTGTTTTGTCATTTGCATTTTTTAAATTTTTTTAAAAACTAAACTGCTTAATTGATTTTTTTAATTTTTTTTTACTTTTAAAAGTGCAAATTGTTTTAAAAATTACTTTACATGGTTCTGTAATTTGCATTTTTTTAATTTTAAATTTTTAAAACGTACTTGGTAAAAAGCTTTTGTTATAATATGTTTTTAACTATTTTATTTTGTTAAAGTTTTATTTGTTATGTTTATTATAAACATTTTTTAATATATACCTATTAGGTTGGAATGTCAAATTTCTGAAAATAGTAAAGTTTTCGCACTTTAATAAGCAGAAATTTGAAAATAAAATTCAAAACATAGTTTTGCTAAATAAAATATACATAACATACCAATTTTAAGATTAGTGTATCTGATATTTCCTTTGAGAACTCTCTTAGTTAAAATAAAAGTAAGATTGGAAACATAAAAGGCCCTATAAAAACAAACGTATACATCAGATAAGGAAAATATTATGAAACGAAAAAGTAAAATTCCAAATGTAATGCATATAAACTCAAATGCCATTTCATTTTTTTTACCTTTTATTGTTTTATTTCTCCAAAATTTATAGCTGCTTAATTTGAAGAAATTTGATAAAAAAAGCAAGTTCCCTTCGTGTATTTCGGCTTATTCCTAAAGCTTTCAAACGTATTACATTTTTAAATTTCGCTGCTAATCATCTGTTTTTTAGTTAAAAAACCGAAATTAAACGATTTTACTTTTAAAACATATCATAATTATTTTAGTTAGTATACTTTAATAAATATTATAAACATAATATTTTCTAAATTAAAAATTAAGTTTGAAAAAAAATTGACTCTGCGGTATTCAATGGTGATATCATAAAATAGGACTCCTTAATGGTTTTATTGCATTTTAAAACTATCAGCCAGACAGTAATAAAAAATTTTTTATCTAAAGTAATATTAAGCGTCTTTTTTTTCTTTTTTTTTACAAATAATTTGGTCCAATAAAAAAGGTGATTTAGGTTTTTTTACTCATTTTGAATTTCAGTTGGCTGAGTCGTTACAACTAAGAATCCAATATTATAAATTCAAAAAGTATAAATCATTTTACTAGAAAATAACATATTAAAGCAAAATACCACAATAAATTTAGGTCAAGGTCAAATTTGAGGTTAAAAAATACATAATTACATAATATGATCCGTCAAGCAAATAACATAACTTATGAAAGAGAGTAAAAAATGCAACTAAATAACTTTCATTCAGATATGTAAGTTAGCCAAAAATTTAATAAATCAATTCTTAATTAAATCCGGTAAAAGGATTTCTTTCGAAGACACTTTAAATAGATTTAACACATGTGTAAAAGGATGAAAAAATTTTTTCGGAGGTAAAAGATATAGTTAACCCCTAATTTCAGCCTGAAAAATTTTAGCTTTAATCAAATAATATATAAATTGGTGAAATAGATTTCGGTATCATAAAAATATAATATAAATAATTTTAACTTTTAAGCTTTATTGCAAAAAGGTAAAACCAACAGTTAAGCAAGAAGGAAACATGTTGATATTAAGTTTTTGAAGTTAAATTTTGTTAAGTAAAACCAATATCTAGCTTTCTACTAATTAATTTTGTAAGTAACTTAAAAGTCTATAAAATGTTTATAAATTAATCTGTTAGAACATAACTTGTATGTCATATATAAAGATAATTAATTATATGGTTTTAGCCATGATAAAAAAATTCAATTAATTAATTAAAAAAGATGAGAAGTGAAGTGACTGCGAATAAATAAAAAAGTAAATTTTACAAGATAGTTTTATATTATAATATGGCTTGGATAAACTTAGAACCATTTGCTTGCATTGACTGCTTTATGTTTAAAACATTTAAAGTGTGTGTACTAATTTACAATTGATTTTATTTGAATTAATAGGTTATCAAACGGAACGCTACTCAATACTAAACTTTGGATCTGTGGTTTTTCATCACTAGTACTAAGACGCAAGATTTGTCCCAAATGAATAATAATCAAAAAAGGTTAAAAAAATTTTATAAAATAGGCCCCAAACAATTTGAAGTTTTTTTAATAAAAATTACATTTGCAAGCATTTTCAGAAAATATGCAATTTTAATGGAAGCAGTACTAACTAGCAAATGATTAAACGGGTTTTAGAACACACAATAAATAAATAGTAGGTCACAAATACATAGTTGTAACTTTTAAACATAATAAATAATGCGTTTAAATTTGCTTCATTTTAGTTATACGTGTATTCTTAATACCTAAGTTAGTCTGTAAATGTTATCCAAACGGCTGTCGCAAACAATGCTTTATCAAATTTAAAGTAGAAAATAAAAGTAAAAATCACGATAAAAAATATTTCAGGCAAAAATTTTTGACACAATAAGTAAAAAACTTCAAATACTGAAGCAAACTACAGTTACTTCCATATTACAGCTGAAATTTGAAAAAAAGTCTGAAACGTTGTAGTTTTGATAAATCCAACTCTAACTCGAGTTCTCGACGTTCATTAAGGTTAAACATTTAACTTCGTGAAAACTATGTACATTGAGTCGGGAACTACAATCGTTTTTTATTCAATTTACCGCTGCGAAGTAAAAAACTACTAGACCAAAGCTTTTTCTCCGCGAAATAAATCAAACTAAAGCATAAATGACAAGCTCTTCTAAGACCTGATCTTATCGCGTTCACTGTTTGATTTGATTTTGGCTAAGTCCTTACACTACTGTGGCTGAGGACATTCCCATTAGCATACATATAGACATAAATACGCGTGTCTAACGGCTGAAAGGAAGCGCAACAACCGTGATGTGGGAATTTGTAAATAAAAATAGACAAAACTTATTCAATATCGCCTGGGAAAATATAAGTACAAGATTTATTAATTACAAGAATCCACATCTAAAAAATTGAAAATAACAACCCATAGTTTACCTGAACATCCGTGCTATTAAACTTAGTGTTCGGGAGTTTCGGAGCTTCATTATCTTTTGTGCTAATTTTATGAATAACTTAAAAATTGTGTCACATATACTTCAAATGTTTTTAAACCTATTGAAAAATCTGAAAATAGTTTAAAAAATAAGGTTAAAATAACATAAAACGTATTTAAAGGTTAGATGAGCTTTATATTACCTATTTAAGAGGCGGAGTTTCCATCTTTTAAAGGTACAGTCCTTTAAATCATCGGCTTTGTGATTAATTATTTTTCACGGGTTTAAACACTTCAGGAATTTAAAGACCTTCAAAATGTCATATAGTATTCGTAATCACGTCATATATGTTTTGCTCTGTGGGAATGGTTGTGAGAGGATCTGTTTTAGCCAATTAGCGCTTGAGTTTACCCAAATTTAAAACCCCCCTTCAAAAAAAAAATAAATGAGAGATCTCCATTTTTTTCCTAAGCGCTAATTGGCTAAAATTGATTCTATAACGTCATAACTCTGAGAAGATATTTAACAGCGAACAACTTCTGTTTAAATGGAAGGGTTTTGACCATCGTGAACCTATTTTGAAAATTCTCGTGTTCTTCAGCTTTCCAAAAATATTCTTTTTTAAAAATTAAAAGTTTAACCACGAAACTCAAAATTTTTAACTAAAAACCAAAGTTGTTTATTTGGATGGCACAAAAATATACCATTTTGGAAAATTTATATTCAACTTACCTTTCAGGATATCATTTTTTACCAGTTCAAAAACCCGTGTTAAACAGGCATTTGTGTGTTTTAAAAGTCACCACACCAAATTTGGTAAAAAAAATAACAACATGAGTTCGGTTATAAACTAAAGTTGGGAGACGTAAAACAGAGGATGGTGTGTTTTAAAAATCGTTGCATCGAGTTGATGAAATAATAACAAAAATATATAATACTATATATTAATATACAGTATTATATATTTTTGATAATAACACATAGGTTCGGCTTTACGCCAAGTGTAGAGGACTGACCTGTAAGTGTGCATGAAGTTTTTTTTGTATACGATGCAGAAATGTAATTTGTAGTATGAACATTTCTTGTGCCAAAAATATCTAACATAAATAAAAAAAAAAATTATGTAAAAAAATGTTGCGAAATTGCATGCATTGTTAAAAAATATTAGGTACCCTAATTTATTCAAATGGTTGTTTTAATCGGGGTTATATTTGTAAACCTGCGATGCCACAATTAGGGCATATGATGGATTTATTTGGGCGCTGCGGTCTCTTCAAATGACCAAATTGTCCTTTATAGATCATACAACAAATTGATAATTAATATTATAATTGCAAATATAAATAAAAACGCTATTTAATTTAGGTTCTATAGCCTCTGTTGGGCATTTAAACACTTCTCAATAATTTAAGAAGATTTTGGGGGTTCTAATTATCGGTTTTCCGGGTTATGCTTCTTTGATTTGAGTAATGATCATTAGATAATATTAAAAAAATGTATGTGAAATTTGTCCGAAGTATTTATTTCCACAAAACAAACTAATGTTTTGTGTTGTTTTTTTATCATAGTGTGATGAATTTGAAATTAGAATTTAATTCAGACAAAGTCAAGTTTGCTACTGGTTTATAATTACTTAAAGAAAATTGCAAAAGTTTTTTTATTTTGGAAATGGTCAAACTGAGAATCACTTTTTGGCTGATTCAATAAAATGAATATTTCAGCTTAAAATTTTTGCAAAATTAAGCATTTTAATTTATCTTAGGTAATTTTTTTAATGTAAAACAAAAAAACTTGCTTTAAAGGAGACAATATAATGCGGGTAAATAAAATTATAAAAATCAGGGTACATAGTCTTAATCTTAAAATCAAACATACAGATTGTAGAAAATAATTTTGTTTAATTTAAATTAATTTTTCTATAGTTTAATTCGAACTAAAATAAGCTGATACAAACAATTAATAAAACTTTCGGCTTAAAATTTTTCCCCTTTATACCAAAATGATATAGTTTTTTTACAAAATTATTTTTTCTCCGATCGTTTTTCTTGTCATTTATAAGCTTATGTTATTTTCAGACCAGGGTTTTTTGGTAGAATAAAAATTGTAATTCAATATATTTCTCAGACCATTTTGATTTCCACAATCATAGTAAAAAGGAACACCGAAAACGCTTAAGGATGTTAAAAAAAAACGCTTAGGAATGTTCAAAAGCCTAATAAAAATAACAACCATCATTGCGATGAGTGTTAACTATAGACTTTATTGTTGGTGTGTGTTAATTTAAGTACCCTGTATCCTGCTAATTTACTATTATATAAATATGAATATATTATTGTCAAAACGTAGATCCTAAGTGTCTACTATTCTTGGTTCCAAAATTTTTTACTGCTTCTACTATTCTACTTTCTACTAGTAAACAGTAAAAAAAAACATGAAACTAAGGATTTTAAATTAAAAAAAAACAAACAAATCATTATAAATTTAACACAATAAGTACTATGTAATAAGGTACCATTACAACTGATACGGAAGGAGATTGTAAAATATTTAATCAAATTTTTATGTGGCGTTTTATTCTTTTGGATGAATAAATTGTGTAGCAACCGTGAAGAGAAAAAAGCGACAATCATAAAAGTGCGCTGACCTTCGAAAATGAGCTTATGGAAATCAATATTTAATTAAAGATTGCATTTTATAAATTGTTTAATTTATACGGCTGTTTTTAAAAATAATGACAGATATCATGGGGATAAAACACATTAAAATATTATAATGGTATTTAACGTAAAATTCAATTGTAATATTTTAAAAGCAGCTGCATAATTATTGACATAAAATAAAACATTCAAAAATTTTTACAAACAAAAAAATTAAACAAAGTTTTAATTTTTAAATACTTTAAAAAAACTGCATTAAAGAATTATTAGTAAAAGGCAGCTTTTTAAAAAAAACTGCTATACTGAACCAATTTTTTTATTTAATGTCGATTATTTCGCTAAGAATACATGAAAATTAATTAATATTTATGAATTAGTTTTTATGTATTCTGGATTTTGCTGAAATTTTATCCTTTTCCATAAAACGGTAACATTTTTTTCTGAAAGAATTTTGGCCATTCAAAGATATAAATGACCTTTCAAAAATACTCTAAAAAAGCTATTTCGAGCATTTTAAATTTTCTGGACAATTTTCTCGAAAAACATGCGTTTTAATATAAAAAAAGAGAAAAAACACTTGTAGCAACATTTTTAAACAATTTGTTTCAATTTTTTTGTCAAGACTGTGTTATGATAAAATTCTAAGTTTTTACTTGAATTTTCTTTTGAAAGTACGAAATAAAAACCAATTTGCTCGCAAACATGACTTTCGCCCTTTTTTAATAACAAAAAGAATTTATTTACGAATTTTAACTGATTTTATTTAAAAATGCACTACTTTGAAGGTTGTTTGGAAAAAAATCCAAATCAGCAGGAAAAAACCACTGAGTTTAAATTTCTTTCAACTATAGGCGTATTTGCAAATATGTTAAAATTTAATAATAAATAAAACGGAACCAATCTATAATGATCACAACCAAATGTATAAATTCTTGTAAGATAATAACCTGACATCATTTGCTTGATATTATCTATATATAAAAACACATGTGGCAACTTTTTCACATATGACAGTAAAATCTATTTAAAATTTTATTCTTTGGCAAGGCACCGGCTGCAGTGAAGTATTATCGTGCCATTTTGCGCCACTGGAATGTCATTCTTCTGATTTTAAATTTAAATATTAAAACTTTGATTGGTTTAAAAAATTAATAACAAAATACATAATAATTGGTTAACCAATATTTCCGAAATATTTTCAGAAATTAAGATTCCAATGACGGGAACCTTTATCTGTCGTTTTCAATGTCTTATTTTTTACTCACAATCTTCCAACCCCATGATCATTAGCAGATGTAGTTGCAGTTTTTAAAAAAGGATGTGCCAGTAATCCAGATAATTATAGACCCATATCTTTAACCTGTGTCGCATGCAAAATCATGGAGTCTTATGTAAATGATTAACTTTTAAGTTGTCTTTTACGTTTTACATGGATAACAAAACATCAACATGGCTTTCTAAAAAAATCGACTTGTTCCCAACTATTAGAGTCTACATTAGACTGGAATACTGCTATTGATAAAGACAAAAATTGTTGATGTTGTGTATATCGATTTCAGCAAGGCTTTTGATTCTGTATGCCACAGCAAGCTTTTAACAATTTTGAAATCCTTAGGAATTGATGGTGATCTTCTCTTATGGATTACTGCATTTCTCCAAAATAGAAAACAAAGAGCCGTTATAAACTTCACCTATTCTGTTTATGAAAATGTTATTTCCGGCGTCCCTCAGGGCTCCATACTTGGTCCCCTTTTGTTCTTACTCTACATAAATGACCTACCTAAACATATTGAAAACGTCACTTGTAAGTTGTTCACTGATGACACCAAACTTTATTATGCTCGCAAAAAAGATGAGTAAAATTTAACTTTGCAAAATGAAATTGAAAAGCTTGTAAAATAAGCAAAAGTATGGCAACTTCAAATTGCAGCTCAAAAATGCTTTGTTTTGTAAATGGGACAGGGAAATCCAAAGTTACCAATCTCACTTGAAAACAATATTCTAAAAAATGAAGACTCCATACATGACTTAGGTGTACTTGTGTCAAATGATCCTAAATTTTCCGCTCACTGTAGTTCTGTCGTTAATCGCGCTTATCAAACAATTAACATGATTTTTCGTTGCTTTACAACGGCAAATAAAAAGCTCTTGTAAGATTTTACATTGCTTATGTTCGTCCACTGATAGAATCTTGTAGTCCAGTGTGGTCACCTTACCTTTTGAAAGACATCACTGAAATAGAGCGCGTTCAAAGGTACTTTACTCGCAGGCTTTTCACAAGGTGTAACCTCTTTGCCTAGAGTTATCTCGAAAGATTAACCACGCTTAAACTAGAATCGCTGGAAGAAAGACATATAAGATTAGATATAAACATGTGTTTCTCTATTGTTAAAAATTTAAGTGATCTTCACTTTGAAGATTTATTTGTTTTTTTTTTACTTTTTTTAATCACAATGATCATAATTTGAAAATTTTCAAATCTCGGGCCTTAAAAGACCCTTTTTTACATTGATTTTCTCATAGGGTAGTAAAATATTGGAATGATTTACCCCAAACGGTTGATTCGTCTGAAACAATCAACAGTTTTAAATTTAGGTTATCAAAAATAAATTTTCGAAATTACACGAGATTTAATAGGCACATGCACTAGCAGTTTTCGGACTCTCATGTGTTTTTCTCCCCTTTATTTTTTTATGGTCTTCCTTTCAACATTCTAAATGTATTCTTTTTGTTTGTTGTTTGTTGATTATAAAAAATAAAGTCATTTGATTGAAACCCATATAATTTAGGTATGTGTTATAATCTGATTTTCAAAAGTGTTACTATATTAAATAAATTTCATTAAATCTTAACCTTGATTCATACTTGGTACAAAAAGTCCAAAGGACAGCCCGAAAAACAGTCCAAAAAACACCCCAAAATCAATAGTCCAAAAGAAAAAAGTTCCAACAAAAAAGTGCAAAGAGAATATTAAAGATGTTCATGATTTTTCTAAAGTTTTTTAAAAGAGTTTTGGACAACCAAAGTTGTCTTTTGAACAAATCAAAGTGTCCTTTCGACAAACCGAAGAATTATTGATTTTCAAAGCAAGAGGTAAATATTTTTAAGTCAAAAATTTTATAAAGATAATTTATATAGACAAAGCTATTCTTTTACAATGGGCTATCACAGCACGTGAATATAATTTGCCAATATATGTTATGCCATTCTTTTTAATTAAAATTCGTATTTTAGTTTATCGTTTTTAAAAAATTATAGTTAATAGTTATAGTCAAGCCACGCAGAATAATAAATTTTTAAAAAAATTGTCATTTATACGACAAATTCACTTTCCCTTGGTTTTATTTAATATATATGATGTAAAACAGGTGTTACGTCAACAATGGTAATAT
Source organism: Microlaimidae sp. YZB2_3 (assembly GCA_030248175.1). Taxonomy (NCBI): domain Eukaryota; kingdom Metazoa; phylum Nematoda; class Chromadorea; order Desmodorida; family Microlaimidae; species Microlaimidae sp. YZB2_3. The sequence continues at coordinate 60,274 of JASAMX010005329.1, forward strand.
CATCAAACAACAAGTTAAAACCAACAAGTAAAAGGTCAAAAAGTTAAAAAGATGTTCCAATATTTTCTGTACAATTCTTATTAAACATGATACACGTATTGACCAAAAAGTTTGTTCTTATTATGTTCAAACTACTTACTAATGATGCTACTTACTCGAATGGCTAAAATAACATATAACACAATTTATTATAAATAAACAACACAATTATAAATAAGCTTCAAATTACTGGTTTAAGGTCGAAGCTCTGGGCAGAATAAAAAACTTTTGTCAACTTGATTGATCTGACCTCCAAAGTATAATAGTTGGGTGTAAGAACATGATTTTTGTTCCAAAAAAGTTTTTTAAAATTATTTGTCTGAAATCAGATGTTATTTTTAAAAACCGCATAAAAATTTCCGTAAAAAATCATGAAAAAAAAATTTAGTGCCAACTCAAACTTTTAATATTTTTTTTAAGATCTTGAGTACACAGTGGTAGAAAACAATCTGAAAACAGCTTTTTATATTAAGGGGTGAGATATAGCCATCTCAAATAGGATATGACACCAAACCCTAAGCAACATATAAAATTAAATAAAGGTTAGACAGATTAAATATAATTAGCATAATTAATTTAAACGGTTATAATATACGACGCAGTTGCATAATATTTAGAAAAACGGTTAATTTTATAAATGAGCAAGCTGATAAGTCAATAACTGATGATGAAAGAGAAAGCAGATTAGATGCGACAAATTAATATACAAAGGCCGCAGAATGTAATACCTTTAACTATGATCAGCATTAGGGTGCATTTTCATTTTACAACAAAGTGAGCTTCATTCTGTGATAAAGTCAATATAAAAAGAGGCCTCTGAGGTGCTTCAAAAATGATCAAAAAATTTTTACATTTATAATTCTTTTACGGAGAATAAAAAAACATTTTTAGTTAAAACAATAAAAATGATAGTTTCATTGACTTATTCGTAGCGTTTACCTTGTGATGAACAAAAAGCTTACCTGCTTCCTTATTTTCAACTCCCTAAAAAGCTTTAGGAGTGACCTGCTAGCGCCTCTTCATAATAATAAAATGTTTTATTGATTACGCTTTGACACAATTGAACAGATTACACAAACAATGGAGTCGAGGACCCGCAATAAAATTAATAGGTCTTTAGCAGTGAATTATCATATTCTACCGATTGTCACTTGTCATCATTCATCCCACTGGGGCGGTTTTGGTCTATATAGAATTTCAACTGGTGGCTTTTACATAAATTAAAACCATCAAATGAAGTGGTAATGTCGCATTGATATCTGAAGTCGATTGCGTATTTTTCATGTCTTTTTAACGTAAACATTCATTCTTTCGTGTTCGTTGCCTTTTAAATTAATAAAAGAGCGAGACATACAGCAACAGGTCAATTAAACTATAGTTTTAAGCATTTTATATATTTTATCATAATTTATTAAAATAATAAAGTAAAACAAAATTATGCTATCAATTAAAATCACAATAAGTACTGGAGTTAATTTATGCAAAATCTTTTGGTATATATACGTAGTGCATTACATTAGAAAAAATAGTGGGCTTTTGTCTTATATGGATTTAAGCATTTCTTTCAATAAATTTGGTGTGAGTGTTTTACAAGTTGCGGTTGTCAATTTCATTACTATATACATTAAAAACTTCGATTAAACTTTAAAGGTGGTTCGTGAAAAAGCTTTTATTAGAAATGAAGGTACTTCATGGAACCGAGAGCTATAGTGATTTTAATTTACTTTATTTTCAACCAGTTTTTTTATTTAATTAATATTAGTCCGCAAGATTATTAACTGAACACTAATGTTGCTTAAATTGCATATTGTAACCACAACACTTTCCTTTAAATAATATTATTAAAAATCAGTTCAACTTTATATGAACAATTTCAAGTAAGTTTTATCAACAATTTTGAGTAAATTTAACCCTTTCATGCGTACATAATTGCTAAAAATTGCTATCTAGGATCGTAGGATCCAAAAACTTGCAGCCAAAAATGTAAATTTGGAGCCGCGTTTTTAGAATCAATAAAACCTAAGTCTAAGCTTAATTCTAAACTTAACTCCAAATCAATATTTTTAGTTTTGGATTTTTCATTTTCACAGCTCTAAGTTTCTTGCTTACGTCTCTAAAAACATTATAGCAAGAGTCCGTTGTGATAAACAATGATGATAATAAACCAATTTTTATCAAAACCGTCGTTTTTGTTCATCGTATTGCATCAACGCAACGGCAAAAGGCTATTTTATCAAGCTTTCATTGCTCAACACAAGAGAAAAATTAAGGTAACTGACTTAAATTCGGCCAACGGCTGTTATGTTTGCCATGGGCGAAACTATGAAATGAATTGCTTACGCCTAGACTGATGACATGACAATGCATCTAGCCATACGCAGTTCATTTTACAATTTTGCGAATGACAAAAATAACAACCGCTGGCGAAATTTAAATCTGTTCGAATTTAAGTCAGTTACCCTAAATTTAAAAAAAATTATCAAAGCTAGAAAAAAGTTTTAAATAAAATTTTGTTTTGAGAATAAACATACATAAAATCATAAATAGTCATTCATTAAAAACTACGAATTGTAAAATTATTGTTTAGATATATGGATACAAATCTTTGGTCTCACAATTTAGTTCAAGCTATGTTAAAAGTTTTATATTATTTGTAGGAGAGAAAAAAAGAAGAAATGTGTTGGGTTTTCTATAGTTTTATGTATATAGATAAAGCCCTTAAAGGCAAAATATACATCAAGCCTTCTCCAAGTCGTTTATTTCAACTCTTAATCCATATTTTACTGAATTAATATATGAGTCTGTTAATGGCCTCGGGGTGTTAAGACTTGATACATTTGTTAGATATACGCATTTATACATATTAACGCTTTTTAATTAAAATTCGAAAGAAAATAAACTTTTCAACTTATACTTTGTTTTTGGTTAAAATCGGTTTAATAAAATCTCGTTTTGTCTAGAATTAATAAGTTAGCATTACGGTATAAAAATCGAAATATTATTAAATTCATTTTCAGAAAGAAATTTTCGCTAGTAATACAGCACCCAAAGCGTAAAAATGACAGTTTTTCACTTGTTTTTTATAAAGTATAAGAAAAAATAATCAAACCAAACTACGTATTTTGTGTTATGGTTTTCAAACAGAAAATATTTCATCAAATCAAAATGACAAACCTTTTAATATTCGCAAAAATAAAAGAAATTATTGTGACAAATACGGTTGTAAACTTTTTTAATTTATACTAAACTGAATTATACAAGTTAGCTCAAATTATATAGTTTTACTCTGTTTATTTTATATATTTATTTTTGGAAGCATAAACAAATTTATAAGAAGCAAAATTAAAACTTTTCTTAAAGAAGCGGTGCACAGTCAAACTTTTGCCTAGAGTTTTATAATTTTTTGTAAAAACCTAACCCCTGCCCCCAGTAGCCTGCAAAAGTTTTTCATCAAAATATCTCCAGTGGTTCAGGAGATATGACCCCCAAAAAAGGTGGTTTTTTAACTCTGTACTTGAAAAATTTCTCAATGGGTATAAAAATTTAAGTTACAAAATATGCACTCAAATAAGCGGCTACTTTTCACATTAATTTGATACCTTGATTGTTAAGATTGGTGAACTTATAAATATCTTTCTTTTTTAAAGCGTTTTACTTACAAAAATTTTTTGTAATTTTTCATTTCAGAACTAATAATTTTGCTTTTAGCGCTCACTTTAATTTACCTTCCTCTTTTTCTGAATTTCAAATTATAATTCATATCATTGAATAATCAATTATATTTATAGTTATTTATTTTAGAGGTATAAGAGTAAAAATTTTTTATTATTATCGATTTTCGCCCTATTCGTTTAATTACTTACTTCAGATATTACCAACATTCTACTTTAAGTTACAAACATAATAACAAAACTATTTATATATATTCCTAGCCACTAATATTTTACGAAATTTTTTTTTATTCACTATTTTACAAAAATTATCAAAATCAAAGACAAAAAGTTTGACTCTGTACCGCACCTTTAAACATTTTATTTTTTTATCAAACTACTGTGTCTAACCGTCTATAACTACATTTTTTTAAAACTATATTTTTAAAATATGATTTTTTTTTTCGCAAACAATCACAGAAAGCTTAAATTGTACGTATATAATTGGTTTCACAAATAGTCATTTGGCTACCAACAAAGATTTATGAAATTTTATTAAACGTATTATTAACAGATAAATACTTTTTATACGAATATTCTTCGAACTCTTCAATCATACATTTCGATAAAAATACGAACATAATTATTACGTATAATTTTTAAAAAATTTCTTATTAAAAAAAAGCACGATTGAGCATAATTAATTAAAACAATTATAAATATATTTTATAATAATTTTAAAATAAAACTTAAAATTCTGACCCATCATAAAGGAATACCAAAATAAAAAAAAACTAATCCATTATCTATAAAACACCATAATCCCCAGGGTGTACATCAGAGGAAGGAAGCAATAGTACAGGATATTCCTGGATTTCTAACTTTTCTACTGAGTTTTTGTGCAATTGACTTCAGACCTAAATTTAGTTACTTATCATATTTGTCAAGTTATTAGAAGATGGTGGTGACCTAATCCTAATAGAAAGTATTTTCTGAACAATTACATGAAACAACCACGTTTAGTTTACCTGTAAATTGTGTTGCTATGAGTTCCGGCTATATCTTTTCTCAATTGCACATATTTTTTTAATTTTAAAGTTTAATTATATTTTTTCTAATAAACATATTGCCTACGCTATTGGTATTTGCTCTTATAAAAAATTTATGCTAAAAAATCCAAATTAATTAATTAATTAAATACTGAATTAATTTTTTTCATAAATTAAAATTTCATAATCCTTTCGTATTAAGCAAACTGGCAAAAATTCGCAAAAGAACTAAAATTTGCATGTTTTGAAGTAGCCTAAAAACAGAATAAATAAATAAATAAAAAAATAAATAAAAAGATTCCTATAATGACAATTAATAAAGATCGAGTAATTTTGAAGTATATTAAAAAAACGTTAGGATATTCAACATTTTGTTAAAATTTCAAATTCGTAAAAAATCATTTATGCAGTAAACATTTATTTCTTGTTTTTATTAAATTTCGATTTACCTCTAGCAAATCAATCGCCGAACACAAAAGCGTAATAATTTTTAAGAAAAATATGGCTATACAAAGGCTACTATCTCGATATGATTGTATATCTCATGAATTATAAAAGTATTGTGAAATTTTTTTGGATAAAATGAAAAATAATAAATTCGGAATTGTGCTCCGTTTTTTTATCTTTATAGCTTAGTATATAAAAAAACCAAGTTTTTAGTGTATTATATTCCAAAAAAAGTAATTTTAGAAGGATATTTTTGTAATTTAGGTTTATGTATTTTTTAAAAGATTATGTCACCTCACAATAAAAAGCTAATCGTTAAGTATGTGTAGTTGTTTATTAAATCTTTAAAAATATTTTCACAATATTTTCATTAATTTTACACAAAAATGCTTTTTTATATGTTGAAATATCTAAAATACTCGTAGTTTATGTCTCGACAACAGTAAAATAGTTTTCGCACTTCTAACCTCTTAAATTAAGAAAAACACATTCATCTGTCTAGAATATTTCAATTAACAGACATGATAGCAAAGTATATCCGAAAGACAGAACCATACTTTTATAATCACACTTAAGCATCTAGTAAAGAAATAATTTGCTCGCTTAGAGCTGGGAAACTTTGTTACTCCCTATTCTTCCGGCAAGATGAGCTTTCAACTGCGCATGAAAGAAACATTTATTTGATTGTCTGCACCAAGCGTTTTCCGCGCCTAAGGGAATCAAAGATTTTTTTATCGGACCAAATAGTAATGCATTAAGATGGGGTTCATTTCTCATAAAAGGTCTTTAACTAAGTTTACAGGAATCAGCGTTTTTTATTATGTGGCAAAACATTAAAATAAATGAAAAAAATTTTTATGCAGATACAATTTACGAAACCTCTTAAACGTAATATGCCTAATATTAAAAGGGATAGGGACACTATATTTCCGGTCTATTTCACTCCCAATATTGCTATGCAATCAGAATAACGTTCTGCGCAGATACCATAATTAAACAAGACAGTAATAAAATTAGAAAATTAGTTGTAGCAATGAAAATTAGTGATGCACCTGCCTAAAAAACTCATTTGAAACAACATTATTTGCGTATGATAATTTATACATCCAAAATACAGACAGTTATTTAGCTTTGATGTTTAAAACAGTAATCAAAATAGAAAATTAATTGTAAGCAATATAAATTAGTAATGGGCCTACCTAAAAATTTATTTGAAAAATATTTTTTAATTTGACAATTTAGTAGCTTGGAGCTTTTTTGGCATTGGTTTGGTGACATTAAATATGAAAAAAGCAAAACAGTATTAACACGATTCTTAACCATTTGATATTTCATTTGATAGGATGGGTGTTCAGAGTAAAAAGCACACTAAAAATCTTAACCAACTAATTCTTACTCAACATTTCAAAACAACTACACACTATTGCCATAAAACACTATTTTAATTTAGTTTCACTTTAAAACCGCGCATAAATTAAATAATCATGTTCATGCTTAACCCGGTAAGGAGGGGAGCCTCGTTGGGAAAAAGCCGTTTTTACCTGCCTCCTACCTGCCTTCATTGGAAATTTTGCTGCCTCCTATTTGTCTCCACCCTGCCTCCTACCTGCCTCCGAGGTAGTTTTAGCTACGTCCTACCTGCTTCTTAACGTGTATATGCTTCAACATAGGACGCGGGCGAACCTGCCTCCTACCTGCCTCCGAGGCAGTTTTACCTGCCTCTACCCTGCCTCCCCCCCCCCCCCCCCCCCCCCCCCCCCCCCCCCCCCCACCCTGCCTCAACCCCCCCTCCCCCCCCCCCCCCCCCCCGTGCCCCCCTTCTGGCCATGCCTCCCCCCCCCCCCCCCCAAGGCAGTTTTACCTGCCTCCTACCTGCCTCAAGTGTTCTGGAGGCAGAATCAAGAGCCGTCCTTACCGGGTTAATATATGCATAAATATTTCAATTTTAGCTATTATTTCTAAGGTCGATTTTGAGTCTTGGTATTTAAATGGCATTTTTTGTTGTTAATTTTGAAGTTAGTTTTTTTTAAATGTTAACTTTTGATTTGTACGACCCATAATTGGAGGTGAAATGATTTTTTGCTGACTAAAAAAATTACCCGCATCGGGATTCGGATTCGGGTATCCTTTCTTTAATTTCCGGCCTGTTTTTTTCAGTTCGAAGCGCTAACACTGCACGAAATGAGCATTTGTTATTTAGTTATAAATCATGACCACAGGGAAGAAGTCATGTTATGTCGCACCTTCCACCCAAAAGGAAGCTTCCCCTCAGGCTTAACTTCTGAAACAAGTTTTTTAGTTTCAAACAGGTCACCCTAGCACCCGGCAGGCATATGCTTTTTTCCACAAGGTGCGGTATGGGTATTACTTGTGACGACCCATAACTGAAAGCTAGATAAGATGCCTTTTTTTTGGAGACTAAAAGAAAATTACCCGTGTTGGGATTCGGATTCGGGTGTCTTTTTCTTAGATTTCAGGCCTAATTTTCTCAGTCCGCAGCGCTACCATTGCACCATACTACTATTTGTTTTTTTTACCTTATACAAAGTTTTTTATACTTGCAGTATGTATAGTTATGAATGATCACTTCAGAATAAGGCGTTTATTCACATATCTTTTGGAATACTCAGGCTTATATTATTTTCTAGTAAGCTTCAAAATAAAAAAGTAAAATATTTTTTTTTAATTCTAAACTTTTAAACGTAGTTTGTTTTAATGCAAAAAATCAATTTTGTATACAAAGTAAAGCTTGAAAGAAAATGAGTCAGAAGCCTAAGTGCAACAGTAAAATTTTTTCAATTTATATTAGTCATATTTATTAACATTTTTTGAGCTTAAAACAACAATTAATTAGCCCCTTAAACAATCAATCGTTCAAAACTGTGAATCTCATAAATAAGAGACCTACTAATGTATGATTATACGGATTTGCTCCAAATACTTTGCTCTTGTTAACTTTTTTACCGAAAAATGAAAATATAGGATTTGAAACGGTAATTGCTTATATGTGTCATAGACTTATGCTGTGGACCTTAATTTCATACCTCGCATTTATTGGGTGGGTGTCAAATTTTTTAAACATCAATACGACTTTAGTTTTCTCATAAAAATCAAAACTAATAATTATTTTGATTCTTGATGCAAATGATAAAGCATTAATAAGTTTATTCTCACGGTAAACATTTTTCCACGAATAAAATGCCCGTTTTTTAAAAAAAAAACTTGCAAACAATGACATATAAATCTCTGCATTACATTCTATTCCGATATTTTTTTGACATTGGAACAAAGTTATCAGGAATTAAAATACAGTAAGAGAATTTTTTAATACCGATTACAAAATTACTTGCAAAATATAGATACAAAGCTTTTTTCAGTAATATTTACAAATTTTTTATCAGCTACAAAATTTTCGCAATAAATTTGAAAAATTGTTAACATAAATAACACACGTCACAAAGTAACATTACTATTAATTAAATTGAAATATAGAAAAGTTAAGTTTTTTATTAAATTGCTCGCCAAACTGAAGCATAATGGGAGACGTAGAGTACAATGGGCGTTATGTATCAACATCCCCGGATTATGTTTAGGAGAAAATATATTTCCGCTGCTTTTATTAATTAAATTTTTCTCTCCTAAATTACCTTCGGAAATATGGAACTGTCGTCGCTAGCTGACATATCAAGGCTTCATTTCAATTTCCGTCAGCCCAGCAGAGAAAGATGACTGTGCACTAAATCAGATTTCACATAAAAACTTATGCACTTATTTCTTTTTTTCACGGGTTTTTGGGTTTTAAAACAACTTTTTAACGGCTTATTGATTTAAGATAAAATAAACTAATTTTTTAATTTTTTAAAAACATTAAGTGGTTTTAAATAACCCACAAACTTTGAAAAACTTTAAATCTAAAAGTACACCTGAAATATTAAGCAACGGGTAAAAAACTTTCATAATGGTATGGGGTTTATAGAAGCACAAAAATGGAGCCGTCAAAATTTTTAAGAATTTGAAGCCGCAAAATGGGGACTTGGAGCTTCTAAAAAATTGGTTTGGACTTAGATTTAGGCTTCGCTTAGGGTTAGGTATAGGTTTTAGCGATTTTTATTTCAGTTCCAAGTTCCTATCTTACGGTGCGGGGTCTTTAGAGCCTTAAGCAGGGAACTTGGAACCATTGAAAATTTTTGGGAAGTTGGAGCCACGAGGAATGGGAACTTGAATCCTTCAAGAAAAAAATGGTTTGGGGTTAAATTTAGGCTTCGCTTAAGCTTAGGTAAACGTTTTAGCGATTTTTATTTTCGGCTCTAAGTTCCATCTTTAGAATCTAAGTTCCCAACTTACGGCTCCAAGTTCCCTATTTTTGCCTCAAAGTTCCAGCATCAAGTTCCCCCGGCTCCATAAACTCTAAATCCTTTTAATAAGGTACGCAGAAATCCGATATTTATATTAAATACCAACTTTTGGGCACAAAGAGTGGTAAATGGTTTTAATAAATTCATTTGGGACAAGCATCACCATGAATTTACCAATGGTTACATCGGCGTAATTTGCAGATGTAAATCGTCATCGCGTAGTATTTAAAGACGAATTCAACCCAGACGTGTATTGGCCAGTATTTAACGTATAAAAAATTATTTAACGTATGAAAAGAATGTTTAATATATAATTAAACCTAAATCCCGGTAGAAACTGTAAGATTTTATGATTAAATACAATACATTCTACACAAAAATATTGTGGGTAAAAATTTGATTTAAAGAATCGACAATAGGTTGAATGATGAGAGTTTTTGCTAACATTTAACAGAGCGCAACCTAACGTTAAACCAAAGTAAAGTAAACACTCATTAGTTAATGTAACGAAATATTTTTTTAGATATTTTGTCAAAAATTTAAATGATAAAAATAAAGAAGAAATATGTTTCTTTTTATATTGCTCAGACACATTTACTACCCTAAATGGGAAAAATCTCATAAGTGGGGCGCATTATAGTTAGTTAAGATACTTGAATGTTTTGATTAGGGCTGGGCCTTTCTTATGAAGTTACTTCCAGCCACCTAACTATTTTAGTTGGTTTAGTTATTTTAGTTATTTTAGCTCTATTTCAGAGGTATTTAAGCGTTATTAATAAAATTTTTTAAAAAATTTTAAAAATTTTTTAAAAAAGCATTTATTTTTCATCATTACTCACAAATAAAAAAACATTAACGCGAAATTCCGTTATTCCAAACATCTGGGCTCCGCCCCGGAGCTGTAAAGTCCGTAAAAAGAAACAAGTCGACACATATAAGTTGCATGGCTAAGTTATTGCTTTAATAAAACAATATAATATAAAAACAACGGCAACTAGGGACTCGCTATAATATACGTTTGAAGGGTAAACATACGGAAATATGAGAGTTTTTATCCCGAAAAATCATCTTTGTTTAGTATTCATTCATGTTATATGTGATTATTTCAACACCGCAAAGCCATATATCTTATACAAGTTGTTTTATTTTAAAAAAACTGACGATGAAATGCTAAACTGTTATATGGAAAACAATTTTTTGTTGTTTGAATCTTTTAGAACATTAATTATTTTTAGCATTTTGTGTTCATTTATTTTAATTTTTTTATTAACATTTCGTAATCTTAGCTAGGAAAAATAAATTTACCCAAAATTAGGTTATTAAATAAACTTTTTACTTTGAACAATTCCAAAAAATTTTACTTTTCTTATTAATTCTTCTTGTTCAGTTTTTCTAATACATATATAAATTTTTTGAGCAAAATGTATATATAATGCTAATATCTAAAAATTTAATATAAAACAAAAACATTCATCAAACAGTAGTGATGTAATAAATAAGTAACAATAATTAGCATAGATATACCTATTCCTTTTCCTAAAAAAACAACAAACGAACTTCTCACATAAATTAATATTTGTAATTTTTAGCAAACAACATAGCAAAAAAATACGGGCTTTGAAATATAGCGCAAATATTGTTGTAAGAATTGCAGTAACCAAGCATTATCAATCAGTTGTAAAACATTATATATAGTTTGTTTTTGAAATTTCAAAATTATTAAAAAAACGACAAATCAAATTTAGTTGTCGGTGAAAATTACGCGCAAGTTTGTCGGTTTATCAAGGTAGCTAAGCACCTTCCGTTAAATGTCTTTATTCCGCAGAAAAAGTACGCGTGATTATAGCCTAGCTAATAGCCCCGGTTATTATTGAAGATATCTTTTGCTAAGCGTCATCGGCGTATTATATGACTTTTAAGCACCCCGCGCGATCTTGGTGTTAATCTTTAAAATCACGCGAGATTGGATAGTTTTACCTTTGGGATTTATTATCAACGAGCCCCCTATTTTATAAAAGTATACCATTACTTGATGGATTTCATAAGTAAATTTTTTTTAAAATTCCAAGTTTTATATCAGTTTTAATTTCTAATCAATTAAACACCAACCGTCAATTTTTAAATATTATTGTTTGTGTTATGAAAAAATATGCAGCTTAAAATTAGTGTTAAGTTGTATTATTAGACTTTTTTGTTCCATGAAAAAAACCCCTCCGATGGCTTAAGATTAAAACCCCGTGGGTTTGTTGCTTTGGGCACTCCATGCGTTCCAAGGCTATAAAATTTGCAGGTGCAAATTACCTCAAGGTAGTTGAAAAATGGCATGTCAAACTGAAAAATTTATTACACTAATTTGAAGTGCTTAAAATATATGGCCAGTTTATATTTTGATTTAGTAACCATTCATAGTTTTAAATTGGTCTATATTTTTTCATGAATAAAAATGAATTTTAGTGTACGTTTAGTTACTGCTGGTTATTGGTTTTTTATTGGTAAGCGAAATGTATCTTAACTTTTTTTGATTATTGGTGGGTTCTCTAGACGTAGAATGTGAATTATTTTTTACGTCTGCGTGTATAAAAAAAGTACATGCGGCCGACAAAAATAGGTGCATAATATAACAATGAGAAATACTACCGCAGTTCTCTTCTGCGTTATAAACGCTATTTTACGCCAAAATAATCAGAAAGGGTTAATTATACCTTAATGATGTTCCTACAGGAGTTTTAGAACAAACTTTGGTTTTTTAACAGTTTGTTTATAGCTAATTTACCGAATAACTAAGAAAGTAAGGTTATGTACCACTTTTCTTGTACACTAAATTTTTTAAAACATTTTCAAAAAGACGTTAAATAAGTTACGTAAAACGTGTTTTAAGCGTAAATAAGTGCCAGTTTAGGTATTTAGGACTGACACTCTTAAGCTATTTTTATTTAAAATCGAGGAACTTCGAAGCATGATATATAGGACGAGGAAGAAAATTATTAATCCAAAAGTTTTTATTCATTTTGCATAAAGCGAGATACGCAAGGATGACATTATTCAGCACTAGCTGCGCAACCAAATTCAACATATAAAAATATTAATAAATAATTATTATTATCACACTATAATTAATATGTCCAAGGGACTCAATCCAGGGACCTTCAGTAAGCAAGACGTACGTTCTGTCACTGCGTCACAGTCACGACATTTACGAATGATAATGTAATGGTAAACCTTAAACCTTTGTTTCGAAAGAAAATACGACATTTACATTTATAAAGCAAAATTTTCGAACAATATTTACAAGTCAATAAAATGTGTGATGTTTAGAAATTCCTTTCGTTTAGAATAAATAAAAACGCCGAACCAATATTGAAAAATTGCTTAAATTCAATTTTTTAACTACTTTAGTAAATTTTAAAAAATTCAATTAAATTATTTACAATTTGACATAAAAAACTTTTAAATTTATCTTTAAACCGCTCATGATTGTCTTAAAATTAATCGTTTGGCTATAATTTAACAACTTTTGGAAACCATTAAATGATTTTCAAAACACCGAAATATCTAAATAACGCTCTTGATTTTTTACAATTAAGTTTTATAGATGCAGCAGGGCTAGATTGAGGTAAAATTTAAATAATAAAAACTATTTTTGCTTCCGTTAAAGGTTTTTTTTGCTAAAAGAGTTTACTAAAGTACGAAAAAATTCTGGAAATAGTTTTTTAAACACGAGAATTCATAAAATATCAAATAAATTTCAAGCAAATTAAAATGCAAAGAGTAAAAAAATGAAACTTGAGATATTTACCAGAGTGAGAAATTGGTTATAAGAATTTTACAATCAAACTTTTTTCCCTAGAACTTAATCAGAATTCAAAATGAACCCCTTTAACGCTATCGCTAAGGCTCAATGAAATTTAGTACAATGCATTGAAGGAGATTTAGTTTAAAGAATATTATTCTTAGTGCCTAATTAAAATAAAAATGCGTATAAAAACAAACAGGTTGACGTTTTCTTACGCTATTGAGCAAGTTAGATGGATTTAGGGTGGATAAAATGAAACCGTGGGAACCTGGATCTGGAATTTGGACCCGAAAATAGCGAATTTTGACCAATAAATTGGGAACTTAGAGCCGAAAGTAAACGTCGCTAAAACTATGTATATCTGCACCTAAATTAAGCTTAAAATTAAGCCCAACCGTTTTAAGTTCCCAGAAAACGAAATATAAAGCATTTTTTATGTTTCAATTACTCTAAAGTATAAGAGTAATGTTCAAAACAGAAAATTTCTTATTAATGTTTTAAACCTAATTTTTAAATTAAATTCAAGAAAAAATTGTTTTATAAGGGCTGGTTCATACTTATGTAAAAACGTCCTTTGGACAAAGTCCAAAGGACGTTTTTACATACGTTTATACGCTGTGTTTGTCCTTTGGACTTTGTCCAAAGGACGTTTTTACATAAGTATGAACCAGCCTTAAGGGTTACTATAAGGGTTTTACTTCAATTTAGCTTAAAATTATCGATCTTAATTCTTTTTTCTTTTAATTTTATTGTTAAATACTGCACAGTTTTTAGTACCAAAATCTCCCATATAATTTTTTTTCTGTTTATTAATTAAAAAAACATCCTGGTCAAAATCTATTGTTCTAAACGGAAGGAATCCCGTGCGCATCAAAGGACACCGCGCGCATAAAGGGACGCCCTCATTTATGGCTAATAAGGGGCCGGTGTCGTAGAATAGATCTTCCCCCATTACAGATCTTCCCCCCGGAAGATTTATTCTGGTTTACGCCAGAACAGATCTTCCCCCCTCAGAATATTTATTCCCCCCTGTGTTAAAGCATACAGCAAAAATTTGCATAAAATTCCAAACAGAGAGGGGAAGATTTATTCTGGTGTTTACTCTAGAATAAATCTTCCCCCATTGTATAAATCATCTAACAATTATTTGCATTAAAAACAACATCCATTTTTTTTATTTTTCACGTCATTTCCTTTTTTCCTTTTAATCAAAAAATTCACAAAAAAATACTCGATGTTTCAGATCAAAGAATTAGTGATTTACGCTAAAAAAATAAATTTTATTCAATAAAACATTTTGAGATGTCCGGAGTATTTAAAAAAACTTGCCTTTTTTAAATAAACACCTTTTGAATGTTTTACTTAAAGTAAGAATTTTGATCTTATAAAGCTGAGATATGAACCCTAAGCAAGCCTAAGCAAAAAGCTTAAATTCAAATTATTAACCGTTTAAAATATTAAGCAACAAATGAAAAAAGTTAAAACTCGAAGAAAATTTTGGCGGCGCCAGCAAAAATAAATCCTGCATATCTTCGGAAAAAATCACTTTCCGATTGATAACAAAACAAAATTTTTCCTAAGCCTAAGCAAAACCTAAAAATCAACCTAAACAACCAAAAAACAACTTTAAATGTCGAATTTACTGTTGAATATAAAGAAGGTTTTTTGTTTTCATTAAATTTTAAATAAAAAAACCTAAAAAGTTATGGGTACACATATTCTAAGTTTTATTTCTTCTTATTTCAATTTTTTGTCGATGTATTATGTTTTAATTAAAAAGCAAAAACTGAAGGTAAATAATGAATCAAATACTGATCGGAAAGAAATTAAACTGGTTTCACTTTTTCATGTCTTTTTTGCTATGCTTTGTCTTATAAATTGATAAACTCAAAGGAAAAAGCCTTTATTTAGGGATATTAATTTTCCAAAAAAAAGTTTATTTAATTATATCATATTTTTATATACCCGAACAAAACGAACTAATACAAATGTATTCTTTTTATCTCCGAAAACCAATTAAATAATGCTTAATTATTAATATCAATGCTAAACTGTTTTTGAAATTAATAACAATTAAAGTTGTTTATTTTTATACAAAAAAAACAAACTATTTTTTGTAAAACGATGTTTTTAAAATTTGTCCAAACAAAATCTTACGTGTCATGTTTTAAATTTATGCAAATTTTTGAGGGGGGAAGATTTATTCTGGTGTTTGGACCAGAATAGATCTTCCGGGGGGAATAACTATTCTGAGGGGGGAAGATCTATTCTGGCGTAAATCAGAATAAATCTTCCGGGGGGAAGATCTATTCTAGAGCGCACCAGAATAAATCTTCCGGGGGAAGATCTATTCTAGAGCGCACTAGAATAAATCTTCCGGGGGGAAGAAAAATAGGGGGAAGATCTATTCTGCGACACCGGCGCTTTCTAATAACCCGCCCGCGCGGCATTCTTTTAGCCATATTCCCACCTTCATTTTGAAACCCTGTTTTGCCGCTGCTCCTCCGACAACCTATCCCACGGAGCAAAACATATATGACGTGATCACGAATACTATATGACATATTAAAGCTAAAAAAATTCTGACGTGAACTATAACAATCTAAATTTAATAAACAACGAAAGCTATAATTTTTTCGACACTTCATGATACGTTATGAACAAAAACCAAAGGATAACTTTACATAATTTAAAAAAAGCAGAGAAAGAAAGTGGTATTATTTGCTAAAGGTGAACAACAGCAAGATTACCAATAAAATAGTAAAAACTTAAGAAAAAATAAAAAAAATATATTATACAATTTGTAGTTTTCGTTAAAGTTTGTTTTACAAAACTAAATATTTGCTCAATAAATTTTGATACACTAAAATCAGTTTGAATTGTTTTAGTGGTCACAAGTCGTATTCATACGTAAAAGAAAAAGATAAAAGAAGAAGGAATTCTCGTAAAAAAGAATTGAATTTTATTGTCAGTTTTTCATGGTTTCAAACTTTATATTTGCACTATTTATAAATGTTTTCTCGGATAATCAAAAATTAAAAAAATACTAGCTTTTTAGGTGTCGCTAAAACTATATTTGAGCCTAAAATTAAGCTTTAAATTAAGCCCAACCGCTTTAAGTTCCCAGAAAACGCAATATAAAGCTTTTTTTATGTTTCAATTACTCTACAGTATAAAAGTAATGTTCAAAAAAGAAAATTTCTTATTAACGTTTTAAACCCTATTTTCAAATTAAATTCGAAAAAAATTGTTTTATAATGGTTACTAAAGGGTTTTACTTTAATTTAGCTTAAAATTATCCATCTTAATTCTTTTTTCTTTTAATTTTATTGTTAAATACTTCACAGTTTTTAGTACCAAAAGCTCCCTTATATTTTTTTCTTTTTTTTGTTTAATAATTTAATAAAACTATAACAATTTAAATCTAATAAATACAGAAAGCTATAATTTTTTTGACACTTCGGTACGTTATAAACAAAAAACAAAGAAGAATTTTATAAAAAAAAGTTTATAAAAAGAAGAGAAAGAAAGTGGTTTTATTTGCTAAAGGTCAACAACAACAAGATTACCAATAAAATAATAAAAACTTAAGAAAAAATATATATATTATACAAATTGTAGTTTTCGTTAAAGTTTGTTTTACGAAACTAAATATTTGTTCAATAAATTTTGATACACTAAAATCAGTTTCATTTGTTTTATTGGTCACAAGTCGTATTCATACGTAAAAGAAAAAAATAAAAAAAGAAGGAATTCTCGTGAAAAAAATTGAATTTTATTGTCAGTTTTTCATGGTTTCAAACTTTATATTTGTACTATTTATAAATGTTTTCTCGCATAATCAAAAATTAAAAAAATACTAGCTTTTTAGATAAAATGATTTTTTTCGCGTTGTGAAATTGTGGAAATATATGAAAAAGTATGAAATTGGGGATTAACGGGCCATAGACGCCAGCCGGAGGATCAGAAGCTAAAGGGCGAAATTCGAGCTTTTCCATCCCATTAAGCAATTCGGAATTAACAAGCTCTTCTTCAAAGTCCAGCCAACCGTGGACAGGTTTGTCCCCGCACTGAATTCCGCCTAATTGCCATAGTTTATGCCATCAATTTGTGTACCCGTCTAAGACCCCACCGCTTGCTCCCTTTGTGTTCCGCCATATACCAGAGATGGATATTGTTTACTTTGATCAGGCCTTGATTAGGAGCATATATGCATAAATTTAATTAAATGCGTTGTATTTTTTTTGCTCAGATATAATGCGGTGTTTATGCTGTTCGATTGAAATATTAAAAATATTGATAAAATATTATCTTTAGAAATATAAAAAATTGCATGTTTTATCGTTTGCAATATTTTAACAGAAACATTATACCTGCAATTGATTTTATTATTACTTGTTTTGTGTTTAAATGTTAAATGTAAAGCATATTAATTTTTAAAGAATTAAATTCGTGCTGTGTTTTATTTGAATAAATTAATACTTTTTTATTCTTTACTAAAGTTTATAGGTAAACTTTTGATCATAAAAAAATGTTTATTTGTGTTTTTATGATTGGTTCTTAATTTTTTAGCTTTAAAAAATTTATTTAAAGTGTTTAATTTGTTTAAACTTTTAAAAAAATTTATAAGTTCCTGGCTGCACGCATTATTAATTTTTTTATATTTTTTTAAAATTTCGCATAAAGTCTTGCGTTTTTAAATTACTTGGTTTATGATTATTGTACTATCTAAATAACACAAAGCATAGTAATTATTTTCACATTGATTATTTTAGATAAAAAAAAATTTTAATACTTTTTTAAAAAAAGCAGGGGTAGCCAAACGTTTAAATTTTTTAATTAAGTTATATTTCGGCAAATATTACAAGATATTACATGAGACCATTTTAAAAAAAATATAAAATCGGTAGAAGTAGAGGGTGCTTTTTGTGCAAGTAAAATCAACGATTTCTTGTTTTTCCTGAATGAAACTAAAATAAGTTAAATTTTTCTATTAATTTGGAACAACTAAATATAGTTGTTTAAGTCGTTTTCTAATTTTAAAATATTGTTTTCTACTTGAAAATAAAATTGTTTAATAGAATTATTTGCAGACGAAGATAAAAACTTACCCGTTTTTTCTTTATTAAAAAAAGGTGATTTTGTTGTATTGCGTTTTGGATTCAACCAAAATTTAAATAATATAAATAAATAATTTATTTTGCAACAAACAGGAAAACTCACGAAAGCATTTAAATATACATATAAGAATGTCAGCACCATATCAGCTAATAAAAATCTTATAATTTTGATTAGAACTCATTACAACTTACTGTGTAAAATTTTTCTTATAAAAGCTCCTGTGATTTAAAAACGAATGAATAATGTTAAAATTTTAAAGTTCTGAATAATATTTACACTATATGTGTATAAATTACCTAAAAAAACAACAATAAAAATTTTTTATGGTTAAATAAACACAATCCATAATTAATTAAATATCCACGAATTTACAGGAAACTTAAAGCCTAATATTCGAAGTCGTTAAAACCTATGCCTGAATGCCTATGCCTATGCCTAAGCTTAACCCTAAATATTTTCTTTATTTTTAGAATCCAAGTTGTCAAAGTTTTATAGCGGCTTCAAGTTCCCTGTTTGCGGTATCAAATACTTTGTACCGTCTTTTCCTAAAAACTTCCTTAACTTAACTTAAAAAAAACTTAACTTCCTAAAAAGTTATATATACTGAAGGTGGAATTTTAAATAAACAATATTTTGTGACATTGATCAATTCATCAAAAATTTGTTAACAAAACAGCTGTCAAAGTTGTCAAGACAAAACAGTCATGATTTTATGAAAAATGTTTCACTAAAAATCTTATATTATGTTAATTTGCATGTTTATTATCACAATTTTGAAATTTTCTAATCATTTTACGCACACGTCACAATTGGAACCAAAAATTATTCTTTTCGGTAACCGCAGAATGCAAGGTCTGTACAAAAAATTCGTGTGAATTATGAGACATTTATACCAAAAACATGTAATCATCGTTCGTTACTATTTATAAAAAATACCAAACAATTGATCCGACGAGTTGTTTTTGACGCGAAATCAACTGGTTTGGTGTTGCTTTTATATTCATAATAGTCGTCATATGATCAACGGAAATATTTTTAAACGAACAATTTTTACCAATTTCTATAAAATTATAATGGAGAAAATGACAAAAATCATCCATATGAGGGACTGTTGTTCCACTGTTGACTATGGTGAATCGCGACTTATCGATCTTTCTGGTATTCCATTCCGCTAGACTGTATACCGTAAGTCAATCGTCATCACTATATCAAAATAAGCCATAGTCGTTATAAAATACACGTGACTGTGACTTATTCTGCAGTTAATAGGGCGCTTTTGCATATTTAAAATGGGTTACATTCGCATATAATTTATACGAATTGTGACTCATTCTGCCGGGACGAAATGTGATTGACGGTTGTCAATTGGCGTTTGTTATTTCATAAACGCCAAAAAGTTGTTCCAGAGAAATGAAACCGCCCCTATAAAAGTCACACGATCTTCCGGTGCGATATATTTGAAATTCAGGATTTGGGCGGCTGGCCAAATTAGAGTTGCTGTCTAAAAATAAATACAAAAGTCTTCATCATATTGTTACAATAACCTAACAATTAATAATAATAATAAAATAACAAACTTACATTCCTAACTAATCACACTAACAAAGTAAATAACACAACAGAGAAACTAGATTTTCTAATTAGGAATAATTCTTCATTTTGTTTTCTGATTCATGAAGAAAAATAAAATGTATATAAAATGGTTAATAAACATAAAAAAGATATTTGTTTGTTTATTTTAGATTAAAAAAAGATTTTGGTTGAAAAATTGGTTGAATTTGAAAGTAAAAAAACATGAATACTGGATTTTCGGAGCCCTAATCAGGGAATTCGGACCGTTAGAAAACTTTTGGAACTTCGAGCCGCTAAAATGAAACCTTGCAGACAAAAAAAGGGTTTCGACATATATTTAGGTTTGGCCTTATGTGTCGGTTTAGGTTTTATTGCTTTTATATTTTCGACCCTCAAGTTGCCCACTACTGACTCCAAGTTTCTCAATTGTGACTTTAAGTTTCAGCTCAAAATATTATTGGCTTGAAAAACCTCGAATCTAATGGTGGACACAACAAGTAAATAAGTTTATACCGTATAGCTTGATGGAAATTTCAGCATTAAATCTGTTACCATGGAGCGATTTTGAAGATAAGCAAAATCTAAACATTGAAAAATATTAGATTTGCAAAACAGTTTTAAAATAAAAAAGTATATAATTTAAAGAATAAAAACCACGACTAAATTTAACTACAAATAAAGATAAACAAAGAATAATCAATAATTAGGAAAAAACGAATTGCCTGAAAAACAACCAGTAAAAGTTTTTCTGCGTTGTTTAAATTGTTTTGATGCTTCCAAGATAGTAACACGTTTTGCACCTAGATCGTTCTTGATTATTTTAATCGACTATTTAACAACAAAACCTTTTAAAATTTTAACAAAAACGGTAAAATAAGAAAAATTAAAACCTGTATTTTAATAATTATTTATCAAATTACTTAATGTTTGGAACCCAAATGCAAATTTTTTAAGTCCTAAAGTTGATTTATTTTTGTATATTTTGCAAAAAGGTGGAATTTAAAAAATCTTCGTTCTTAATTGTTTTTTAAACGTCATAAATGCACAAATTTAACCCTTTGGAATTCATTCCACAGCAGGTATTTCCGCGGAAGGTATTTCACACCAGTGCTGCACTGTGTTAAACTTCGCGTTTTGCCGATCGGGGACACGGAGTTTAACACACTGCAGCTCTGGCGCGCAATACCTTCCGCGGATTTGCAGCGGTTTTGAGACGAAGTAATCTCAAAGGGTTAATTGGTCCGCTCATGTCTGCTACTAATTACGAGGTCAGCCAGATATAATACAACCATAGTATTACTGTGTTTGGTTTTAAATTTTTGTGTTTTTAAATATAATGCTAGAAATTCCAGGATTTAAAAATACTATTTTGTAAAAAAAAATTATTCTGAAATTTTGTAATTTTACTATGCTTACTCAGTAAGTTTGCTAATGTTAAACGATCGACAGTTTTGTGTAAATAATATAAGCTTTTTGAAAATTAAATCTTACAAAATGCAAATAACTCACAACAAAAATATTGCGCCGTTAAAATTGATGTGGCAAAAATATGGTCCACAAAGACTTTTTTCAAAATCGTGGAAAATCTATCACCAGGAAACCATTTTTCAAGCTGCAAAAGCCATATGTAAACCACAGCACCACTGTAAAGTCCCCAGAAGAACATTCGCCGAATTTGCACAACGTCGTAGGAAAAAGTTGTGATATCAAAGGTTCTGGTTTTGTTGAAATTAAACAGCGTCTGCTGTGTTATTTCAGCCGCCGTGGGCATTAGTGCGAAGGTGACAGAATTTTTAACCAATAGGTAGAAGAAATTCATTTTTCTCACCAAACCTAAAACTAATGAATAAAAAGGATTTTTATATCATATTGTAAACTAAAAAAACGATAATATTTTTGAAAAAAATCTAACGTTTGCTAGACTAAGACCTAGTTTAAACCGGAGTGACAAGTGACAACGCGTTCACACAGCAGCCGCTGTATCTGTCAGACAACTGACAATGTAACGGTGTAAGTGCGCGCAAAACGCGTTGTCACTTGTCATTTGTTACTCCGGTGTGAACCAGCCCTGAAACCTGGTTCACACCGGAGTGACAAATGACAAGTGACATCGCGTTCACACCACAGCGACAAGTGTCAAAGTAATGGTGTAAACGCGCACAAAACGTGTTGTCACGTGCCAGTTGTCACTCCGGTGTGAACTAGCGCTAAAAGTGTGTTTTAACTGGTGATGTTTCCACCGTCCAATATCATGCTCCGGAGTTTCGGTCATTTAAAGCGAAAGGAGCTCCGGAGCTCTGCCTCTTCAATGAGCAATTTAAAACTTATTTAGGCTTGAAATACATATTAAACTAGCTGCATTTGTAGGACTTTTTTTATTGTTTTAAATTAGTTTTGGTAAAATTTTGTTTACAAAAAAATTTTGACAAAATAATTTATGCATCACTCTTTAATTATTCATGAAATTAGTATAAAAATACGGCGAAGCTCCGGAGCTCCTGAGCTCCGAGGGTCGCTCCGGAGCTCGGAACTCCGGCGATTATCACTAGTTTCAATATAATACTTTATCAGGTACAATTCAAACAGCAGAAAGTACAAAATGATTGATTTGTACGTAGAAAGTACAAAATGATTGATTTGTACCTTATGTACCAACTATTATGATTGGTGCAACTACAGTTTATACCAAATTTGGACGCAATGGACGCGCTTTAAGTTTTTTTTGAGGAATTACACTTTCTCAATAAAAAAATTCTTTGTATCGCGCAAATACCGAAGGTGTCAGGTAAATAATAATGTAATTTTTGTGTAAATCGATTCTTTCACTGAAGAGATATAATCATTTAAATATTTCTCGGGTGCGCAGTTTTGTACACATATTACAATATTTATTTTATACTTCAGCAAATATTATTGTAAGATTTTGCTTAAGCCCATTTTTTTCTAATAAAACGTAAAAATCGTGTTTATAGCTGGGGGAACCCTTTGTAACTATAATAACTGGTAGCATAACCAGTGATCTTTTACACAAACATTTTGCAAAGAACTACCCAAGCTGTCCAAAATATTTATTTTGTACTAACATTTGCCAAATTTTAGAAGTAGTGTTCGCAAAATTTAAAATGCAATAAAATCACAAACCCCGATTTGGTTCGATGGAGCAGAAGGAACTTGGAGCCAAAAATAGGTAGTTTGGTGCCGCAAGTGGGGGCGCAATTGGAGCCGTAAATTGAGAATTTGGAGACGAAAATAAAAATCGCTAAGCCTACAATATAAGCGAAGTCTAAATATAAACCCAAATTAATTTTTTTTAAGAATTTCAAGTTCCATTGTTAGTGGCCCCAAGTTTCCAAAAATTTTCGATAGCTTTAAATTCCCTGTATTATGCTTTAAAGACCCCGTACCTATACTGCTTTGGAATTAGTTTGCAGCCATATGGGTTCTAATAAAAACAATACCCTATTTTATAATATTTAACACGCATTAGAATTATCTTTAAACACTCCAAAAATTGCTAAAATTAATAATAATAGTGTTTATATTAAAAATAAGAAGACCAGATAAAAAGTTATTTTAGATACTAATATCAAAAATATATAATATACCAAAAAATATGCAACTTCTATATAAAAAAGTACGGAAAAATAGGCCATTATAATGAGCCTCTCCATTTAAATGACACCCTCCACTATAATGGCATGGTAGCCATTTTAATTCGCCGAATTAAAATGAAGAGAAAGCTATTATAATAGCCATTTATTGATTTAATTTCACTTCATATAATACTCACAAGTGTAATACTATCCGGGCCGCACGAGTTTTTTCGTGTTGGTTTAATACTGTCCGACACGGTAAAACATACCTGCGGCCCGGACAGTATTACACATGTGAGTATATATGAAGTGAAATTAAATTAATAAATGGCTTCCTCTCCATTTTAATTCGCCGAATTAAAATTACCACTATGCCATTATAATGGAAGGTGCCATTTAAATTAAGATGCACATCATAATGGCCTACTTTTCCGTACTTTTTTATATAAGAGTTGCACATTTTTCCGTAAATTATATATTTTTGTTAATATTGCTACAAAACAAACTAAAACTTAAATGTTATTAAAACGACAATACAATAAAACGTTTGCCACCATTTTTTCCTAGTTACGTTTCATTTTTTATATAAAAAAAAGATTTCTTTGTTTAAATCAATAATATTTTCTGAGAAAAATATTTGCTAAATTTTTTTAAAGCCGTGGTTAAACATGTTATTGTTGTGAAATTGTATTGATTTGTGCTACTGCCGTTCGACTGGTTGTTAAGACTTATTGAAAAAATCAGAGTGGAAAGAATGAAACTTTATTTTTTACTACGTACAATAATAATACATACTACAATGTAAAATCAGTAAAAAAATTTTTCAAATAAAATGATATAATAAAGTAACAAAGTAAAGTTTATTATATATATATATATATATATATATATATATATATATATATATATATATATATATATATATATATATATATATATATATATATATATATATATATATATATATATATATATATATATATATATATATATATATATATATATATATATATATATATATATATATATATATATATAAACATTCGGAGGAGTACCCCAACTTACGCGTCACAAACAAAAATATAACAATATGAAGTTAATAATTGTAATTAATACCATTGGGGACAAAAAACAAAAAAAAAACCGCAGATTTTGCATCAGCAAAAAGTTGTATTATGTATATAAAACAAAAATAACATTTGTGAGGAAGCTTAATAAAGTTTGTTTTTTATAATTTTCAATCCAGCATACGTTTTTAAATTAAATAGAAAAATTTTTTACCGCATTTGGAAACGCGGTGTATACTTACTATAAAAGTTAATGTTTGTAAAGGCCCGCAATAAAAAAACGTTACTCGTTTGACATTGTAAAAGAGATGTCCTTTACAAAACTTGTTCAATAATAATTTTGCGCCTACGTAGTTAGATATTGCAATGCTACTGTTAAACATTGAGCGTTTATTAAGCATCATTTTTTTAAATAACTAAGTTATTAAGCATTCAAAGTGATATGATTTTTGCTTAATATTAATGACATAATTTTTATACAATTTAAAAAGAATAAAGTGCCTTTTTGTGTTTTGATTTACCGGTTCCTATGATGGTCTTTTCCTCCGCGTTACAACCGTGAAACCCTCGTACGACAAAGGTGAAACCTTCGTCTTACAGTGGTGGTATTTTCGTGACCAGTGTCGTACGTAAACCATACCGTGGAAAACTCTTCGTATGACCTAGGTTGTATTTAGGTCATACATAGTTTTTTGTACGTGATTAGTGTCCAGGGAGCAAGCAAACAATGCTTAAAACTGTAGGGTAGCAATATGCAAATTTTCGTAATATCAAAATATCCTTCGTAATACACTGCATCCGTGAATAAAATTTGCATAATGCTACCTAAAGCAGGAACTTTTTTAATTTGCTCGCTCACTGGGCATTAATCACGCACAAAATTATGTACGACCTAAGTACGACCTAGGTCATACGAAGGTTTCACGGTTGTAAACGAGAAAAAAGCAATCACGGAAACGGGTTAAAAAAACACATTTTTTACTATACTTCTAATGGAACGGAATTAAGAAATACTATATCGACGCCTCTAAAGCCTATCAAGATATCAGTGATAAAAGAAATTACCTAATTATACTGTTGCAAAAATATATTAAAAGAAAGAATAAATAATAACAAGTTTATATTGATAAATAACATGAGTTTATCATCGAAAACTAGTAACAAAAAACCAGGTCAAAATTTTAAGGACCCATAAAATGTTATGTAGCATTCGAGATCACGTCATATATATGTTTTGCTCTGTGGGAATGTTTGTGGGGAGGGCTGTTTTAGCCAATTAGCGCTTGGGAAAAATTAATCTCCAATGAATGAGAGATCTCCATTTTTTTCCTAAGCGCTAATTGGCTAAAAGTGATTCTATAACATCACAAAGACTGGTTCATACTTATGACAAAACGTCCTTTGGACCTTGTCCAAAGGACAATTTTAGAAAAGTCAAAACGTCCTTTGGACAAGCCAAAATGTCCTTTGGACTTTTTCCTTTGGACAAAGTATGAACGCTACTTTTAATTTGGTCCAAAGGACAAAATCCAAAAGAAAAAGTTCAAAGGACAAAAACTATGAACACGTTGTCCACGGTAAACAAAGTCCAAAAGACAAAAGTCCTTTGGACTTTGTCCAAAGGACGTTTTGTCATAAATATGAACCAGCCTTAACTCTGGGTAAATATTTAACACTGAACAACTTCCGTTTGAAAGGGAGGGTTTCGGCCATCGTGACGCCTCAGGTTTTTAAGGACCCTCATAATGTCATATAGTATTCGTGATCACGTTATATATGTTTTGCTTTGTGGAAATGGTTGTAGGAGGACCTAAAAATTGGAGATTCCTACGTTCATTGGAGAACAGTTTTTTCTCAAGCGCTAAATTGCTAAAAGTGATTCTTTAACCTCATAACTCTCTAAAAATCCTTAACATTAAAAAACTTCCGTTTAAATGGGAGGGTTTTGCCCGTCGTGAATGCGACAAAATAAAATAATTCTTGGATCTAAAAAGAAATTGGATACCATTTCTAGAGGATAGAAAAATTTAATCTGAAACAGTTTAACTAAATAAATTATAATCAAGTTATAATAAAAGTCAACCGTTTTTTTGTTGAAACATCCTTAAACAAGGAATTCGTCTCGTTGCAGTTCCACGATTTAAATAGCTACATACATACAACGAAATAAAAATAAACACTTTATGAAGAAAATAATAAGTTTTAACTTTTGTTGCTGTAGCAATTAAGAGATTTTCCCCACTGGCAAATCAATGTGTAATTAAGTTTTATATAAGTTTTACATTCTTGAATATAAAACTTTTCTCCTTTAAATTTTGTATTCATTCTTTGCAGATCAACCTTGTAACATTTTCAGATTTCAGCCAGATTGGTTCAGTATTGAACAAAAATCTCATACTAATATCAAAAATTTTATTTTTGACAGTGTAATTTTAAATGGTTCTGATTGTGTAGATTAACGGCTTCCACGTAATGTTAATTGCAATGAAGAGTGAAAATTCTTGAAATTTTGAAGTTTCAGTATCTTTTATAAACATTTAAAAGTGACCCATATGCAGTGCATTTTCATATTGTAATTAAAAATCATTTAAAATTTTTAACAATTTTTTCATGTTTCACTGGGTAATAACTATTCCATTTATAAGTGAGTTAACAGTCCGGACTTTAAGTGTGTAGTTTACAGATTATTTACTCTTGAAATATGTTTTAGGTATTTTAACCGGGTATTTATTTGTTCATTTATGTTTAACGTTCTTAAGGTAGAACGATACAGTTGCAAAAATTTCGCTAATTTTCCCCAAAACATGTACTTGGGGGTTTTCGGAAGTCCTGATGACGAATCCGACCTTTATTTGTTAATTCGACTCCCGGGGGGCACTAGGGGGGTTGCGACCCCCTCCCTTGGGGGGCATTCTGACTATATAGCGGTTTTACCTCAAAACCACCTCAAAACACGTACTCGAGGTTGAATACAGTATTGAATAATGAACGCTTTTTTTAATTAAAAAGTTAAAAAAACATTAAAGTTAAACAAAACATTTTGTGAGGTTAAAAATATTGCCCAGAGGGACTTGAACCTGAGCTCCAGGAATCTGAGTTTGACGCTCTAACAACCTGGCTACTGCCCCGTCTGAGATTCTCGCTTAAAAGGGCCTTTTAAACAAAGGTTTTTAAATGTAGTTTCCCGACGTCAAATCAAAAAATATGAATGAAAGTTTAGTCATTTGATAGAAATTAGTTTGTTCCCAACTTTTAACACAGCAGTTGGACCATAATTCTGAGCCAGTTTTTAAGTTTTTAACGAAATCTCTACTATCACTTCTCTTTATTTTTTATTTCAACAATTTTAGCCATAAAACGAAATTAAAAAACTTCAATAGTAGGGGGATTTCACTGAAAATTTTTGTGGGCATGTACATTTGGTGTATCTAACTTAAGTTAAATTTTTATTACGTAATATTAACTCTGGTTCTGTTAAATTGGGAAAAACTGTTTTAAAATGCCTTTTTTCAACGAAGCATATCTCGGCGTGAAATAGTCCATTAAAAATGCTAAGGATACCGAACTGACCGGAAAAAAATACTCTTTCTCCCAACATATAGTTTGCTTCTGTCCGTCACTTGCGGCACGCATTATACACAAAAAAGGACAGGGTATCCTAACTGTACCGTTCCACCTTAATACGGAAAAGACGGTGTGAATCACATTTGGGAAGGCAGGTTTTTAAAATTGCCTCTGATCTGCCTCCGGCCGGGATCTGTCTTCTCATATCGTTGTTACTACGACACAATAAGTTACTATAACTTTAAAATTAACGTAACTCTGACTATTTATGTTCAAGATGCAAAAACCCTTATTTTCTAATAAGAGCTTTTAAAACATTTCTTAGACCCTTGCTTGAATCAAATATTTCAGTATTCAACCCTTATTTGATAAAAGATATTAAAAAATTGGAACGTCCACAAAAATACTTTACCAAAAAAGTTTGTGCTCGTTTCAATATTCCCTTCAGAAATTATAAGTCTCGGTTAGAAGCTTTGTTCCTCGAATCTTTAGAATTAAGACGAATTAAAGCCGATTTGTGCATGGTGTATAATGTTGTTCATAGAAAAATAGATCTTGATTTTGATAAATTTTTTACATTTGAAAACGTTAAATATACTTTACGCGGTCACAATCTAAAATTAGTTACGAAGGAAAAGTACAAAATAGACTGCAGAAAGTTTAGCTTCTCTCAAAGATGTATTAATATTTGGAATAATCTACCTATTAATGTAGTAAATTGTAATTCGCTTTTGAATTTTAAAAAACTGTTAAATAATGTGGACTTAAGTAATTATTGTAATGTTTATTTTTAGTTTGGCAGTATTCAATTTGTATGTGCTACTGTACATACTTTTACTTGCCTTTTTTGTCATTTATTTATATTCTTTTGACAAAATAAACTATTCCATTATCTATTATCCATAATAGTTATGCAATAAAAGATAAAGAGAGTTACAGTTACGCGTATTTTATGACGATTTTGATTCTTTGTGTAATAGTAACGACGTATGTTTTAACATTGAAGGCAGTGCCACCTGCTTCTTACTTGCCTCCGAGAGAGTTTTGGTTGGTATAGCCTTGCTTCTATATAGACTACTTGCCTCCAAAACATTTTTTGCTGCTTTTTTTCTGCCTCAGAGGCAAATTTTATTGCCTCTTATCTGCCTCAACCTAACTGAAGCAGCTTTAGAAGCCGTCCTTACCGAATTGACAAGTTTTGAGAAAAAACCTTTGAAAAAAATTTAAGAAATTTTTTTAAAATAATAATATTTAAAATTATTGCTTAATTATTTAGGAAAGAAGGTAGAATAAAAATAGATCGGTGCTAAGTTGTGAAGATTTCTGAGCTCAAATAACATCGGTACTGACTTTAAACTTTTGGAAAGTATATTTGAAAAATATGGTTCAATAAATACGTTGTAATTGGATATATTGTATTTGCGTGGAATTAACGTATATGTTACAATTAAATAATTTATTTGCATAAAATTCTGTTAAAAGTACAGTTATTTACATTTTTCTATTAATGCAAGTTGTCAGTCATTTACAAGAAAAGCAAATAGAATATAAAATAGTATTGATTACAAGGTTCGTATGACAATATCAGCAAAGTTATTGCAAAATTGCAACCAAACACAAAAAAATAAAAACGATGCTATGACAAGTTTGTTGTTAATTTAAATGTAAATCTTACTGTTCAACAACCATGTGAATTCAAAGATTTGATCCAAATATTTAATTAAAAATTTTCTTTGTTTATTGTTTTTTAAAGGCTCAGTTTTCTAGATGTGATTTAAAACTTAGCCCGTTTTTTAGCAATTTTGGTGTGGTGAATTTCTTTACCTTTGTTTTTTGTCTTCTAAATGTGGTGAACAATTCAACCCATCATATTTTTCACCGATGTTTACCTTTTAAAACTCACCAGACATCACCCTTTTTTTTTGCACGGGTTTCTAAGTTTAATTAATTCCCGAAACGTACTTTTTTTATTTCCCGAAATTATTTTTGTGTTTTTTGAATCCGTTTTCAAAAAAGCGTAATTGTATTTCATGCAAAACCTTGATGTAAAAACTTTGTTTTCTGATAAAATATTGTATTGTTTTGATTTTTAAACGGCAATATCTTGGTAAATTTTTAACAATAAAAATACCTTTGAAAAATTTCAGAAAAATTGAAATAATACTAAAAAAAACTGAGAATACGAACAGTTTAAAATCGGTTTTACTGGTGACAAATGACTAAACGAAAACCCTAAAATTTAGAGGACTGTACCTTTAAAAACTAAAATTGGTGGAAAAACTATCAACACCCACCTTTTGTTATCAGATTATCGCCTGCAATCTATTCAAAAATCTGTTTTTATAAATTTTAAAAGTTATCTTTTCTGAAGCTTTGTGTTTTCTTAAAATAAAAATTTTTTAAAATAAAATCCAAGATTGTTTTTTTATGGTTTAAGATACACAAAATACAAACTGTAGGTTATCTAGATACAAAATGACGAAATGACATACAAAATACTTCTAATATATGTGTAATTAAAAATATTTATTCCGTTAACTTGTTTTGTGCTTTCTCCTCTGCTTGTCTTCTCAAAATTGTTAGTATTTTGGATTTTGCAGTTTCAATCTTCGTAATCTACAAGATAAATTATTCAGATATTATTAAAGTATTTAACATTTTTAAAAGCAAAATATTTGACTGAATGGAAAGTATGGTAGAAAGTAAGTATGCTTATAAAGCTCTCACCTAAATTATTCTTCAGGAGTTAAATACGATCTTACATTTTTTTTCTCGATACACATCACTTTGTACAAAGTAATCCCTAAATTTTCTAAACTATGCTTGTTATTCAAAATAACTTAGTTTGTTTGTTATTATTAAACGATACTTCCTATTACTTATTATTAAAAATACTTGTCTGATGTCCAGAAAAATTCCATAGTTTTTTAAACTGAAAAAAAAACTGACAGAGAACTCAAACTTGTAATTTTCAGACTTTTTATCACTGACATGCTCCGTTACACCATCACCAGCTGACTTTTTATTATAATTGTCATTTATAGGGCGTCGTAATTTTGAAAGATCATCACGACGAAGTGGTTACACTTGCATTTTCCAATTAATCTAATCACTTCCTTTCCTTTTTCTGTTACCAAATATAAAATTTTGCAGAGCACCGAATATTTAAAGCGAAAAAATTGCGAAGGAAATATACTTTAACTGGACATTAAATTAGATATTATATAATTGGACATTTTAAAGCTTATTTATCTTTGAAATCGATAAGTTTTGTATATTTAGGTTTTACATATTTTGAATTTAAAAATTTTATATAAAGTGTTTACCATGATGAAAACGCAGGAAAACGCGCTAGAAGTGCTCAGTGTCAAACTTTACCTCGTTGTATAAGATATGTCGCCCCTTAACACTAAGAAGCAAGAAATTTTGTGCATTAAGTGTTTGCGACGTAATAATAATAAGAAAGGGTTAAAACCCTTTGATAGAGTATGAGCTTGTCTTTAAATAAATATGCATCATATTAACTTATGTCATTAAATTAACGCAGGCAATGATTTAGGTTCGATGGAACCCAAGGAACTTGAAGCTGGAACTTGGAGCCAAAAATAGCGAACTTGGAGCCGTAACTCGGGAACTTGGAGCCGTAAGATGGAAACTTGGAGCCAAAAGTAAAAATGTCTAAAACGTTTACAGAAGCTTAAGCCAAGCCTAAATCTAAGCCCAAACATGTTTTTTCTTAAAGCCTCTAAGTTCTTATTGCTCGTGGCTCCAAGTTCCCAAAAATTTCCAATGGCTCTAAGTTCCCTGCTTGTGGCTCTAAAACCCCGTACCCAGACAATGATTTGTTTTCAGAAGAAATAACAAAATTAATACATTAATAACTTTTTTAACAAAGTGCTACCATATAGCAGTTTAATAAAACGTCTTTGGTGGAAGCTCCGGGGATACTTAGCAGTCAAAACTTAAATCCGAAAAATAATTATTTTGATGATTTTGATAATAATGATTTTCTGCTTTAAATTTTACAATGTTTTTAATGCTATTTTTTATCTTTAGTAAAAATAATTTAAAACAAGCATTTTTAAATGCTTGTACGAAAATAAGATTTAAATACTAAGTCCACCTCTTTTAAGATGGAAAGCAGTTTTGTTATCAGACCAGAGTTGTTGTGCATAGTTTTTATAAAATATTATTTCATTAAAATTTTGTTTGCTTGAACAATTAAGAATTTTAGTAAATATCAAAATAAAACACACAACAACTAAAATTGTTTAATGTTTTAATGATATGCAATTAGTTGCAAGACACATTATTTAAACAAACGGGTATGAAATAAATTTCCAACCATATCCTGGTGAAATACACTAAGTTTTTGGCTAAACACTAATGTTTTTAGTGTATTGTAAAAAGATTATTTTTTTATTAACTATAAAGTGTTATGGTAATAGTAAAATGCACCATAAACGAGCCACAATTTAGGAAAGTTAACTATATTTAACAAAAACAAATTTATTAATTTAAAATAAATAAAAGTGTTAATTTATAATCAATAAAATAATTAATTTTTAAACTAAATAAAATACCGGTTATTATTTTTTGAGTTCATGTTAATTTCGAGCAGCATATTGTTTTATAACTGCTCAATTATATCTCTGTCGTGTTTTTTTGTTTTTTAAAACAATAATTTGGGATTTTTTTGTTAAGATTCGTTCATGATTGTACAGTTCTTCTTGAGAGCTTTCATGTATGAATGAATTAAAAAATTAATTCTGAGAATTTTATCGGTGTTTTAACGTAACGTAAAACTTTAACACGAAATCTAGTAATTTACCTGAATAAAATGATTTTATTTGATTTGATAAAAAAGTAACAGTCTATAAAATATCCGCAAAAATTCACTTATTTCATTTTTACCCGTAATTTGATAAACATGGCTTAACCAGTTACCACTATCACGTAATACTAGTAAAAACAAAAAAAACACTCCAGAAAATTAAATTGAATAAAGTAAGATGTTAATTTTTTAATAAAATAAAATGTGTGTAACAAAAAAATCAATTTATTATTGTATATATTTAAAATACAGCAAAATAGAAATATAACATATAAACAAAATGCAGAGAAAAGTAATTGTTAAAAATAATCACCAAATTATATTATTAGAATACAAAATGTTGGTAATCAAACAGGCGTGTTTATGCATAATATGTAGTATTTTAAACAACATTTAATTGGTATTTTACTTTAAATAATCGAAGAAATATAATAGATATAAATTTGAACGATGAAAGTTTTTTAAAAAAATGACTATCGCTTAGAGGCCAAAATGTCAAGCAGTATGGCGCAGCCGAAAAATCAGCTGTGTGGGAGGATATTTTAGTTTTTTATTGTGTTATTTACTGATTCTACTGAGTTGGTTATGCAATTAGTGCTATAGATAAAAATGTCGTAGCTGGAGTTACCGTTTCTTTGTATTTTTATTTTCCTACCCAAGTTTTAAAAATTCAAAAAAATCATTAAAATCAAAACGTACCTCACACGCTCTCGCCCACTTACAGTATAACACACGTGCACGTTTTGTTCTGTGCGGTCGGACCTAGTACCAATGATCGAGTGAGCGAAGGAATTAAAATGACTTAAACAGTAGTTTTTATTCAAATTAATATCATAAAAAGTAGCAAAATAAACGACGCCCGCGCTGCGGTTCGCAATTACGACTATTTTACTTATAACAGTCCACATGATTCAGTTTTTTTAGCAAAATAATATAAATTTTATTTGGACTATTTAATTTTTGATACATTTAAACAATTTGCTCTATAAAGACACTGTTAAAAACATAAACATCCAAATAAATGAAAAGAATTTTAGCCCTTTGTGAATCCATCCATCATGGTGACCCGATTTAAAAAACGAAGTCAAACCGCCGTGTTATAGACCATTCTCGGTCAGTTAGTTTAACGGACTCTCGGAGTAAAAATACTTTTGAATAATAATTGTTGATAAGGAAATTAGAGCAAGTCGTTCTCAACGTTATTTTAAATAATTTTAAAAGTATATTATATGTGCATTAGTGTACAAGGATACATTACGTATCACAAATTTGTCTATGAATTTAACCGCGGCTTGATTTACGGGTTCGGTTGTTACTTGTGCATAAATTTGATTAAATTAACTGAACAATCCAACAAAAAAATATGCTACTTCGGTAAAAGGCATTTTAGTTCCCACCATATTTTTTGTTAAATGCAATATTACCACTGGAGTTTCCGCGTAAAGCAAATTTTGTGCAGTATGAGTACAAGTGCGATATTTTTCTGTTAAGAAACAAAAATCTAAGATATACAGTGATTTGATCTTTATACTACTAACAGGTGGCCATAATGGTCTGTTTCTCAATGGTTATAAAACGTTTAGAATATAAAGAACTTTGTGATTTTGCAATAATAATAAAATTTACACAATAATTAGGATTAAGGTTATGCATTATTAACTTAAATAGAAAAGAAGATCTAAGAAACAAAATAACAAAAAATAGAAAAACATATTGATAGTTACCAAATAATAATAAAAATTAAGCTAAATTGAATAATACACAAAACCATATTTGGGGTAAATTCTACGAAATATATCAAAATGGGTTATATTAAATAAATCAATACCTTCATCAACTCAAGTAAATTTGATATCAAAATCTAGTCAATTACTTTTCCATGCTGAAGCTATCTTAGAATTGATTAAATGTATTATTGTTATAATATCTTTTATAAGTTTATGATTTTGTGAAAAAATACCTGTTAAATAAAATTTTGTTACTTTTTAAAGGTAAAAACTGGGAAAATCAGTTAGATATTAAAAAATAGTTTTTGTTTGTATCTGATTTCTAATTTTGTTTTATTTATTATTGACCCCTGAAAAATAATTATGGCCAACTAATAATTAACTAATTAATATTCTTTAAAATCTAATGAAATTTCTGTCCAACCAATGACTCTTAGATTTTATTTACCACAAATTATTAATTTTGGTTTTGTTAATAAAATTTCCATATTATAAACAAAAATGGATTATAAAAACACTTCCATCTTTAAACCAGCTTACAATATCTTGGGGTGGCAACTTTCGGTGAGACATCGCCCATATTCGCCTGTTAGTAAGTCACATTTCATCAAAATCTTTTAAAAACATGAACAAAAAGTTCCATTTGTTAATTATTAAAAATCGTCACTTGACTCTATTTTTAAGATGTTCATGAGATTTTTTAAAAAGTAAAAAGTTGATTACATGTCTACTATTTTTAAAGATGTTCATGACAAGCAGGCCGGGCGATGCTAGGCCTCGCCGAAAACATCGCCACGCCGCAGTGTTCCGAAAATTCTTGGTTTTTTTTTATTCCCCTCGATACTCGTCGGATACCGTACTTTTGGCGTCTCCCTCCAGCCACAGGACGATGAGCACCAATTTTTCCTCGAATTGGAAAGTGGGTTGGGATTTAAGGTTGACATAGTCCCTGATCTCCTTGTCCGTGCACTTGGGCGAGCCTTTGACGGCGGCCAGACAGCGGCTCCTCAGAATGTTGCCCCATTTGTGCTTGTCGATTTTAATCGGGATGCTGGCGGAGTAGAAATCTTGTTTAAATCCAGACTAAACGAAATTACACACTGTAAAAACTGTCTACCTTTAAAAATTTTGCTTGCATTAGTGCTACGTTTAAACGATCTATTAGACTTTCAATTTGATTAATAATTTAATGGAGTTTTTGATTCAGTCATTATAAAAGTTAAAAAAGTATTTGATTTCGATTAAAGCGGCATCTGTAAATCAATATTATAAGTTGTCATTGCGTGAGTTGTTATTGCACAACATCAAAATATATAACATAAAATAAAAAAAATATATGTGATTCCATATATTTCTTGGGTACTTTTAATACCCTAACTATGGCACGCCCTAATTAGGGCCATACGGCCATGATTAGTATACCTTCTTTTTACGTGTTGGATGTGCGCCGCCAAATCTGCCGCCAAACTGCCGCCAAACTGCCGCCATTTAGGAACTAAGGCATTAAAGTAAAAAAAAAAATTATAATAAGAAAGTTTTAACTAATTCATAGTTTATTTTTCTAACTTTAAAATTTACAAAAATGTGTTATAAATATAAACTCGGTTTTACTCGACTTTTTTTAAGATTAAGTTTACGCGTTACTAAGCCTAAGCAAAGCCTAAAAAACAACATAAACTTTCTTCGCGCAGCTATTTGTTAAATTTTATGTTGTTTTTAAGGCTTCGCTTAGGCTTAGGAACGCATAGGCTTAACCTTAAAAAAAGTCGAGTAAAACCGAGTTGCCTATATT
This sequence comes from Microlaimidae sp. YZB2_3, assembly GCA_030248175.1. Taxonomy (NCBI): domain Eukaryota; kingdom Metazoa; phylum Nematoda; class Chromadorea; order Desmodorida; family Microlaimidae; species Microlaimidae sp. YZB2_3. Next base: position 96,877 of record JASAMX010005329.1, read on the forward strand.
GCGCGCTGAAATGTTCGCGCGGCGCGCGCTGAAAATTGATAACTGCTTTTATATTGATAGTTATGCTGCTGGAGCAATATGCCCCACGGCGCAATAGGCTACAGTCTGCTCAGCTACTTTCTAAAAAGGAGATCTCCGTAAAAAACAACTCGGTTGCGTTTTCAATTTTTTTTGTAGAATAAAAAAAAGATTAACAGTTTTTTGTACTATAAAATTTTTTTAAAGATGTAAATATGAGATTAACATTATTTAATTACATATAATTGAGTTAAAACCTTAGTTTTTAAATGGCGGTGGTTTGGCGGGTATTTGGCGGCAGTTTGGCGGCAGATTTGGCGGCGCACATCCAACACGTTTCTTATTTGAACCCTCATAAAAATGTTAAGTTAAGTGCTTTTGTAAACGCTATAAATGTTTTGTAACTAAAAATAGTTGGATTTCTGCCCGAAATCTAACAATAAAATTTCTCACAATTTCACTTTTTACAGTTTTATTAGAGCGACTGTGGTCAGGAATGGTTGATTTTTGGGAGATAAATACAGTGTATTATTTAAATTATTCATAATGGAGTTTGCACAAGCTACTGTATTGTATTTCAACACAGACAGCATAACACAGATGGAAATAATAACTATATCCCCATTCAATTACTCCTAGCTTTACATACTGTAGTTCTTGTTCCAGAACTCCATAGAAGTGTTAGTTTTTTAATATAAAAATAACACTGAATTAGTTTGCAATTAGTGCTTCAGAGCTCTTTTCCTGCACATTGATATAGAAGCATAATTCCTCAAAGGGACTTAAAGGTGCGGTGCTGAGTCAAACTTTTTGTCTTCGATTTTGATAATTTTTGTGAAAACATTACCCTTCCCTCCAATAGCCCGCAAAATTTTTTTCAACAAAATATCTCGAGTGGTTCAGGAGTTATGGTCCCCCAAAAATGGCATTTTTCGACAATTATGTACGTGACAAATTGCTCAATGGGTATAACGATTTAGGTTACAAATTATGCACTCAAAGAAATCGGCTACTTTCTACTTTAATATGATTATTAGGATTGGTGCATATTTGTCGAAATATTGCGTTTCCCGTACAAAAAAGCCGCAACTTTTTCGTTAAAAACACCAAACGACCGCAGTGATTTTGTGAAGTTTACCGAACCTTTTTTTCCTTCACTTCGTGTTTTTAGCGAAAAAATCGAAGGTTTTTTGTACAAAAAACGTAATATATCGACAAATTCTGCACCAATCTTAACGATTAAGGCATCAAATTAAAGAAAAAAATAGCCGCTTTTTTTAAGTATATAATTTGTAACTTAAATCGTTATACTCATTGAACAATCTTTCACGTACAGAATTGTCAAAAAACGCCATTTTTGTGGGGTCATAACTCTTGAACCACTGGAGATATTTTGTTGAAAAATTGTTCGTGGGTTATTGGGAGCAGGGGTAAGGTTTTTACAAAAAATATCAAAATCAAAGACAAAAAGTTTGACTCCGCACCGCACCTTTAAATGCCAACTGCTAATTATATTAAGAAATTGGAAAAGATTACAAATTTACTAACTTCCACAGCAGCTGCGATAATTTCCTCTCGGGACGGGGTCATTTTTCTCCACACGAACATGGCGGGGTCAGGCAGGGGTACCGGTGGATTCTTAGGCCTGCAGAGAACAAAGACTCGGCTATCCGTTCGGGACTTTAAACAGTGCTCTAAAGACCTGAGAAAAGCGCCAAGATGGTCCTTACATTCGTAAAGCATTTCTTTCAGCACGATAATATCAAACTTCCCTAGTTTTTCCACGTCTTCAAACGTTTCACCTTAAATTTAAATTTTTAAATACAATGAAGTCCGCAGAAAAATATAAACTTTTTTAAGATTTAATGAAAGTTTAGCTACACATTAGAATTTTAAGGACCCTCAAATGGCGGGTACTATTAGTAATTTGCCGCTTTATGTTTTGCGTTCTGGAATAAATATGGGAGGAGCTACAAATTGGAAATCTTCACGTTTATTGCAGATCATGTCTTTTCAAACTGCTTATTGGCTAAAAGTAATCCTATAGCGTCATAATGCTGTGAAAATCTTTAATAATGACGTTTAAATGGTAGGGTTTTGACCATTTTGTTTTTATTATTAATATTTAGTTAGAAAACTATTTAATTGCATATTTGAATGTACTAGTTACACACCACTACAAATTTAGCAAATCGATATTTTTAAGGAAAATTCGATTATTGGAGTTTTTTTTTCGTTTATGTACTCTTTTTTTAATTTGTTATCTCAACATTCACCTGATATGTCGATCATAACAGTTGTGAAAGCGTGAACCTTCATGTCATAAGGTGTGTCTTGTTTGTCTTCTCGCTTGGCAATCGTCAAAGTTTTTGCATTTATACGTTGAGCCAGAATTTGCGAAAATAAAGAACAATCGCAGCTAATATCGAGCATATCAATCTGAAAAATTCTTCAGTATAGCTTGAAACATGTTTTTTTTAAAATTCTGATGCTCTAAAGGCTGGTTCATACTTATGACAAAACGATTTTAGAAAAGCCAAAACGTCATTTGGACAAGCCAAAACGTCCTTTGGACTTTTTCCTTTGGACGAAGTATAAATGCTACTTAAAATTTGTCTTTTGGACAAAGTCCAAAGGACAAAATCCAAAGGGAAAAGTCCAAAGGACAAGAATGTATGAACACGTTGTCCTTTGGATTTTGTCATTTGGACAAAGTCCAAAGGACGTTTTTACGCTGTATTTGTCCTTTGGACTAAGTCCAAAGGACGTTTGTCCTTTGGACTTTGTCCAAAGGACGTTTTGTCATAAATATGAACCAGCCTTAAGTCGTACGAGATTGAGTCCGTTTCATCCGGTTTCAAAGTACATCTTGATGTGAGCGTAAAGTGCAATTTTTTCTGTGATAAAATATAATAAGGGATTGTGGTTAAAAAATGTTTCTTATTATTTACTCGCATTAGTTATCACTACTGTAAGAAAGGGTTACAAAACAACTACTGTAAGATTTTAGAAATATTCGGCTGCTTATTAGACGAAAAAAGACGAGTATAATTTTATTATTCTGCTTTATTCCTACGATAAGAAGTTATACTCGTATGGTAATCTGCGCGCGAACTATGAGGCGGTTGTAACTATCGGAAAGAAGTATGTAACTGACTTAAATTCGGCCAGCGTTAATTTCGGCCACCGGCTGTTATTTTTGCATTCGCAAAGTTATGTAATGATCTGCGTATGACTAGATAGATCGTCATGTTGATGTTGATGTATTTCGTTGATTCACATAATATTGCATGTGGAAAGCACCAAACTCAGCGGCCGAAATTATGGCTGCCCGAAGTTAGGCCATTTATCTCATCGATTTTTGATCACAGGCAAAAGTTCTTGATAGCAAAAAAGACTATTATAAAATGCGGTGGATTGGCTATAGTGGAATCGTTTTTGTACATTTAAATTTAACTGGACAACTATTTTTTAAAAAATTGTAGTTATAATACATAAAAAATTTAATTTATTTATAGTTATAAGTTTAGGTTATTTTTAACTACTATTACAATTAGAGACTACATAAAACTGTATTACTAAAATCAGGAATCGTCACTAATGTCATATCAAAGTTAAATCTAAAACATCGTAATTAACGCTAAAATCATTGTCAGAAACTCAGCAGAATATCAAATTTAAAATATTTAAATATATTTCTGAGATATGAAAGTATTCCTGGCTGAAAGGTAAGGTGCGGAGTCAAACTGTTTTTTTCGATTTTGATAATTTTTCGTGAAAACCTTACCCCTGCCCCCAATAGCCCACAAAAATTTTTTAACAAAATATCTCCAGTGGTTCAGAAGTTATGACATCCCAAAAACGGCGTTTTTCGACAATTTTGTACGTGACAAATTGCTCAATGGATATAACGATTTACGTTACAAATTATGCACTCAAAAAAAGCGGCTATTTTCTGCTTTAATTTTAAACCTTGATCATTAAAATTAATGCAGTTTTTGTTGAGATATTGCGTTTTTGTACACAATACCCTCGATTTTTTTGCTTAAAATATGAAGCGAAGGAAAGAAAGGTTAAATTAAATCACAAAAAATTATCCAAATCGAGGACAAAAAGTTTGATTCCGCACCGCACCTTTAAGGTTTGTATGTTTATTTAATGCCTGTTCAGGTTTCGTTTTGAAAAAAAATTAAATAAAATAAACTTTTGAAACTATTTACTTTAAATGCGTAGTCCCCGACTTTTCTAGCAAAATTTCGCTTAAAAATTTATAAGCAGTTTACAGTCGGACATTGACTTACGTTATATATTCTTGCTAATACCAACTAAAGATAAATTCTATCAGGGTGAAAATAGATGAGTGGTAAAGTAACCACTAGTTTTTTGAGAAAATATCACGTGCAGAGAAACACATGACGCAACTAAATAATAATTGGTTACATAACCGCTGAAAACTTTTTTAAAACTTTTCTCGCTCACCGTTTTATTGTTTATTTCTTCCTGGCGGAAAGCGGTTACGCCCTAAATTTCACCCTGGAAGTTTTTAACTTTAGTTGTAAAAAATTCAGTTGGCTTTGCACCAATATTTACCAAACAAGGGCGCGCATTCTGACGCGCGGTTAAAAGTTACCCCGGGTTAACTTTTTTTTACGTGCTTAAGGATGCGAGTGAAAAATCAATTTTACCTAGGTAAAAGTCAGGTTAATTTTTTTCTATTGTTTTAAGAATAAGAATTTATCCAACTCGAGAGGTGGTTAAATATTTTCTCCCGTAAGATTAATTTAATAAAAAATAAAATACGCGCATTGATTAAATTTTTTATTTTGCGCGAGGTGGTTTTGCGGCGCGAGAAAAAAAATTTAAAAAAATTCATTGCAATCATTTTCTGTCCCATATGCGGCAGGTTTATTTATTTACAATATATATTTATTTTTTTTATTTTTATTGAAATGGATTTATCGAGGTAAATATAAGGGGTTCTTCAGAATGCGATCCCAAGTCTTTATGCTTTATTTATTCATTTTAAAAACGTTTTTTAGGTTTGAAAAAAGTTTTTTTTTAAATTAAAATTTAAAATTTATTCAATATTCACTGCACATCAATCAGACAAAAACATTGCAATTCACTATAAACATTACCATCAAAATTATTTATTATTCTAAAAAGAATAAAACTAAGTTTTAAGTATTAATTAGGATATTGATATTGTGGCTTCTATATATTTTTAAAATAAATTAACAAATTGATCAACTACAATCATAATAAACATTATAATTTTTACTTACGTCAGGTTTTCCCTCAAATCCTGATCGCTTAATCGCCCATTTGATTAAAGCATCGTGCCACTGATTTTCGAACTCAATTTGGGCCTTATAGGCGTCCTCCGAAGCCATTTTAGCTGCTTTTAATTTTTAAAGCTAAACGGTTTTAATACTTTATTCTTTAGTATAAACATCTTACGTAGTTCATATTATATCTTACGCTTAAACGAAGCGATCGCGTCGCGATAAATTCCAGTTTAAATTTAAAATAAACAACATTCACGCAAGTGAATTTTAATTTTTGCTAGAAGCAACTGTATAAGTTTACTCAATGCATATCAAAATGTTAAAATTTTACAAAAAAAAAATCTACTTTATAACTGTTTTGATAGATTTACGGTCAATAGAGCTAGAGAACATTGAGCTGAAAACAGAAAAATTGGAACCGAAAATTTCGAACTTATAGACAAAAGTAAAAATGGATAGAATAGGCTGTAAAAACTATACTGAAACCTAAATCAATTTTTTTATTTAGGGGTTTAAGTTACCTTTTTGGCGATTTCAAGTTCTCAAAATTTTTCTACGACTCTAAATTACGGCTTCAAAAACCCCGTTCTTTCTGATAATAAATAGTTTATTCAGGAGTACACACATACATGTATAGTAAAAAAATAGAAATCACAATGTTGCAATTCTAGTAATAGATTAATACACTCAAATTTTATTATTAAATTTTTTAGGTTTAATATTTAATGAATGAATATTATATCAAATAAACAAGAACATGCTTATGATACAAAATGATGAAAAATTAAAATAATAACCAATTAAGTAATAATCAGGTACAAAAATAATAGTAACGAGGTACGAATTGGGAACCGAGCAGATTTGTACCGGGGTGTATTCTCGAAATTAACTCTAGTCAAGACGTAATCAATCCTATAAACGCGAAAAGCTGGTTCATACTTATGACAAAACGTCCTTTGGACAAGTCCAAAGGACAATTTTAGAAAAGCCAAAACGTCCTTTGGACTTTTTCCTTTGGACGAAGTATGAACGTTACTTAAAATTTGTTCTTTGGACAAAGTCCAAAGAACAAAATCCAAAAGGAAAAGTCCAAAGGACAAAAAGTATGAACAAGTTGTCCTTTGGATTTTGTCCTTTGGACTTTGTCCAAAGGACAACGTCCAAAGGACGTTTTTACGCTATTTGTCTTTTGGACTTTATGTCCAAAGGACGTTTTGTCAAAAGTATGAACCAGCCTTAAGAATCTTCTGAATCATTGCAACTTAAAGATATTTTCGTTTTTAAAATAAGCGGTTTGACTGAGTGTTAGTGATTCATTAAAAAAAACAACATTTAGTTAGAAAGTCATTTGCTATACTGGAACTTGAATTTTCCAAGATGTTTTTTAATATTTATTGGAGTACATTTTTTCAGAATATTTTTTTACTAATTAATCAAAATAAATTCAACAACAGATGATTTTTCAAAAGAGAGCAACAAATATTGTTATTTTACTACATATATATATTTTAGTCATTGGATTTGCAATGGGATTTTTTACAAATGTTTTGCAAGTGTCGCAGAATAGATCTTCCCCCTTATTTTTCTTCCCCCCGGAAAATTTATTCTGGTGCGCTCTAGAATAGATCTTCCCCCCCACGGAAGATTTATTTTGAGATACGCAAGAATAGATCTTCCCCCCTCAGAATAGTTATTCCCCCCAAAGATCTATTCTGGTTTAAAACCAAAATAAATCTTTCCCCTTTAAAAATTAGCACAAATTTAAACCATGATATGCGAGATTTTGGTTGGGAAAGTTTTAAAAACATCATTTTTAACACAGAATTTAAAAATGTTACATTTAGAAAAAAATATTTGTATTTTGTATTTTAATAAAAATAAACTTTAACGTTAATTGTTATTAATTTCAAACATAGTTAAGCATTGACATTAATAAGTAAGTATTATTCAGTCGTTTTTCGGAGATAAAAAAGAATAAATTTGCATTAGGTCGTTTTATTCGAGTATATAAAAATATGCCATAATTAAATAATGTTTTTTTTTGTTTTTGGGTTTTTTTTTTTTTTGGTGTGGTTTTTTTTTTTTCTTTTTTTTTTTTTTTTTTTTTTTTTTGCTTTTTTTTTTGTTGTTTTTTTTTTTTTTTGTTTTGTGTTTTTTGGGTTGGCAAAGTAAAAGATTGAAAAAGTGTTTATTTAAAAAACCCAGGGTTTTTAAAATGCTTCGGACATCTCATATGTTTTATTAGAATAACAGTTATTTTTTAGTGTTTATCACCAATTTTTTGATCTGAAACCTCGAGTATTTTTTATGAATTTTTTGATTAAAAGAAAAAAAAACGAACTGACGTGAAAAATAGAAAAAAATGGATGTTGTTTTTGATATGCAAATACTTGTTACATGATTTTATAATAAGGAGGGAAGATATTCTATAGTGAACGCCAGAATAAATCTTTCCCTCTCTGTGAGGAACTTTATGCAAATTTTTGCTGTATGCTTTAACACAGAGGGGAATAAATATTCTGAGGGGGGAAGATCTGTTCTAGCGTAAACCAGAATAAAATTCCGGGGGGGGGGAATCTGTAATGAGGGAAGATCTATTCTACGACACCGGTATTTAACTACATAAAATTTGAGTGGTGCATATTTGACCTTTGGAAAAATCAAACAGTTTTTTAGTTTTACAAGTAGCCCGTGTCAGCCATACGGCTGACAAATAATTTTTCCCGCATTTTTTATACTCATTTTTTATACTCATTTACTATATTTTTTTCAAAATTCAACTCTTTTATGCCATTCCCGTGTACTGTAAGCTTTACAGTGATACCTCAGTTACCCACTCTAATTTTAGTTGGGGAGAAGGGTCTTTCCCTCTTTTGGTGAAAATATTTTGTCCAGCATAAAGATGTCCGTGTTAATTTTTTACTAATTTCAACCACCTTATGATGCTCCCTGAACTATAAAGTTTCCCATAATATCTCATTTATCCTAATTTTTCTATGGTTGGGGAGGAAGATTCTTCCATTTTGGTAAAAACATGTTGTCCAATATAAAGATGTTCATGTTATTTTTTTAAAATTTTAACCCATTTATGACATTTTCCAGACTGTAAGCTTTGCAATGATACCTCATTTAGCCCAATCCGTTTTGTGGTTGGGAAGAAGCCCCCCTTTTGGTCAAAATGCGTTGTCCAGCATAAAAATGTTCTTGTTATTTATTTTTTGAAACATTCAACCCTTTTATGACATTCCTTGAAAGTTAAGCTTTGCAATGATATCTCATTTAGCCCAATCCTTTTCGTGGTTAAGAAAAAAGTTTGTTGCTCCTTTTAGTGAAAAAACGTTTTCCAGCATAAAGATGTCCATGTTCATTTTTCCAAAAACATGATATTCTGGCTTTATATTGGCAAATTACTCTTACCAATAAGTTTGAACCAATTCGAAGATAAAAAATTTTTCAACTTTCAAAGTCCATAGGGCCCTGTTTTTGTGAAAATGTGTTGTCCAACCAAAAGACGTCCATGCAATTTTTTTTAAATTTCAGCCCCTTTATGACATTCCCCTGTCTGTAAGCTTTGCAATGATATCTCATTTACTACAATCCTTTTGCTGGTTGGGGAGGAAGGTCGTTCCTCTTTTTAGTGAAAAAACGTTGTCCAGCATTAAGATGTCCATCTTAATCTTACCAAAAAACATGAAATTTTGGTTTTACATTAGATAATTACTCTTATTAATAAGTTCGAGCCAATTCAAAGACAAAAAATTTTCACTTCCCAAAATCCATAGGTTCCCCTTGTTGTGAAAATGTTTTGTCCAGACTAAAGATGTCCATGCAAATTTTTTTCTAAATTTAAACCTCTTTATGACATTCTCCCGACCGTAAGCTTTGCAATGATATCTCATTTAGCCCAATCCCTTTTGTGGTTGGTGAGCAAAGTAATTCCCTTCTTTAATGAAAAAAACGTTGTCCAATATAAAGATGTCCATGTTTATTTTTCCAGAAATCATGATATTCTGGCTTTACATTGCCTAATTACTCTTTCCAATAAGTTTGAGTCAATTCTGAGTCAAAAAATTTTTTAAGTTCCAAAATCCATAGGGTCCCCCTTTTGGTAAAAACACGTTGTCTAGTATAAAGATGTCCATGTAAGTTGTTTCAAAATTCCAACCCCCTTACGACATTCCCCGGGGTATAAGTTTTCAACGATACCTATTTCACCTAATCCGTTGGGTGGTTAGGAAGGAGTTAGGGAACACACAGACACACACACACACACACACACACACACACACACACACACACACACACACACACACACACACACACACACACACACACACACACACACACACACACACACACACACACACACACACACACACACACACACACACACACACACACACACACACACACACACACACACACACACACACACACACACACACACACACACACACACACACACACACACACACACACACACACACACACACACACACACACACACACACACACACACACACACACACACACACACACACACACACACACACACACACACACACACACACACACACACACACACACACACACACACACAGACATTACGTCTATTTATATATAGATTCAGCTAAGAAAAATTTTTTCAGATATTAAATTAAAAGCAAAAACATTTTCCAATTTTTAGTAAAATGTTTATGTTAATTTAAATTTTTCAATTCTTCCATAAAAAATAATCTTATTTTGTTACTAAAACGAATGTTTAAAAACCCCTTAAATTGACCATAAACTTTATAGAAACGTTTATAAGCGCGGTATTGAAGCAAACTGTTTATTTTTGATTTTATTAATTTTTTTGGAAAAAAAATTATTTTGTCCCAAAACCTTAACACTTTTGGGCCCAAAACCCAAAATCATTTCACAAAAAATAAGGTAAAAATCGCAGTTTGTTTCACTAAAACACAAAAAATTCAACAAAGATTTCGTTAAATTTAAAAATCAATGTGTCAAATGAATTTAAACGTACGCTTGCATTTTTTTATAATTTTGTAAGAAAAGTTTTAGAGTAAAGCAGAATTTTTTAAGTACAAAATGTTCCAAAACGCCATTTATCTAGTTTGGCCATTTTTGAATCGTGAAACATATTTCTACAAAAAAGTTAGAGTAAAATTTTTACAAAAAAATCATCAACATCAAAAATTTGACAGTTTACTGGACATTTAAGTATTTCAGCTTGCATTGAAACCGTTAAACCTTAAAAGTAAACTTAAAAGTGCTGTAAAAAGTCCATCTTTTTGTTTTTGTTTTTAATGATTTGTTGTAAAAATTCTACTTTGCTTCTAGAAACCCATTTTTTTCGTCAAAATATTTTTGTGCTAAATGGGTTAAAAATTAAGTTACATATGAAGCACCTAAATAAATCCGCAATTTTTTACTTTCCTTTGATACCGTGATTGTTAAGATTGGTGCAGTCTTTGTTGAAATATTAAGTTTACCGTGAAAAAACCTACATTTTTTGGCTAAAAACACAAAGTAAAGGAGTTGATTGTCGCCGAAAACTTAATCATGATCCACAACGATTCATTGCTTGGTTGTTTTTTTTTTATATTTGCAATTAAATTAGCAAAATATCTCACTAATAAAAAAGATTTGTGCTTTGAAAGCATAAATTTCAAAGGTTTTAAAACTGTGTCCGGTGTAATTGGGTTTAAATGCACGCTTTGATTTGTTTCTTAACTGCGCCGCATGTGCTGACAGTAAATTATTTTAGATTATTTTCTTTCGTTTAATTGGGTTTTAAAACTAGACGAAGATTTACGGTCAATGGAACTTTGGGAATTTGGGGCTGGAACTTGGAGCCAAAAATAGGGAACTTAGAGCCATAAATGGGGAATTTGGAGCCCTAAGTTGGGAACTTGGAGCTACAAGTTAAAATCGCTAAAACGTTTACCTAAGCCTAAGCGAAACCTAATTCTAACCCCAAACGATTTTTTTCTTAAAAGCTCCAAGTTCCTATTGCTTATGACTCCAAGTTCCCAAGAAATTCCGAAGGCTCAAAGTTCCCTGCTTGTGGCTCTAAAAACCCCGTACCCAGGCGATTGACTTGAAGTTTACGTAACACACAAACAATAAAATTCAATAAATAAAGTTCAAAATTTCCTGAATTTCGTGGCATTGTTTGCAATTAAATATTTTAATTTTGTGACATATCGTTTGATGGGGATTGTATATTTTTCTATTTAACATCAATTTACTAACAACTTTAAGAACAACCATAATTTAAAAACTAACTATAAAAACTAAAAAAACTTGCCTAAAAATTCACTTTTTTATATAATTTAGAGCTTACAAGTCCATAAAACTAAAACCAGTTTAAATTTAAAAAAAATATAACTGGCATTTACTGAGATTTGCAAAAAAGGATTAACAATAACATAACAAGACTTTCTACATTATTATTTTAAAGTTTATTAAGTGAGTGTTTATGAATTTTCAACAAAAGGCAGACACTGAATTAGTAAAAAAGTTTATTTTTCTCAGCATCTAGCACTTTAAATTCTATTGTCTGATCAACAGTAAGAAAATGCTGTTCTTTAGAAATTTTCTAAACTTTGAAATTACGATAAAAAACTTTTTCTTGTGCACACAATACATGTTGTACTTTAAGTTTGAAAAATGTTATATGGTATACTATAATACAAAATATAAGAAAGAAAACAAAAATTTATCACTCTGAGAGCGCAAAGTATTATTCAATATTTTTAAAGTTATGCCGAGTCAGCCAATTTCAGTCAAAAGACATAAAAACCCAACAAAAAATTAAAACAAATAATTTATTACCAACAACTGTTTAGATAAAATACGTTTGGTGTCGATTTATAAGTAAATCATATAAAAATTATTTACCTATAAGGAAGTTTTTTAAATACTAATTTAAATACACTCAACCGAATGTGAATTTTAAAGTATATTTCGCTAACGGTACAGTCGGATCAAACGACAATTATATCATCATATTCAGGTAACAATAAAGTTTTTGATTTTCTAAAATTGTCCTTTGGACAAAGGACAATTTTAGAAAATCAAAAACTTCCTTTGGACAAGCCAAAACGTCCTTTTGACTTTTTCCTTTGAACGAACTATGAATGCTACTTGAAATTTAGATTTGTCCTTTGGACTTTGTCCAAAGGACAAAATCCAAAGGGAAAAGTGCAAAGGACAAAAAATATGAAGACATTGTCCTTTGGACTTTGTCTTTTTGAAAAAATTCAAAGGACAAAGTCCAAAGGACAATTTGACGCTGTGTTTGTCCTTTGGACAAAATCTAAAGGACTTTTGTTTTTTTTAGAATTTGTCCAAAGGACGTTTTGTCATAAGTATGAGCCAGCCTTAAGCGTTTTTTTGAAACACTGCTTGAAAAACTGAGTGAAAAATCGCGCGGCTGGTCCTAATTTGATTTTAGAATGAACATACTTTTATTTATTAAAATGTTGGCGTTCAATAGCACCCACTTTTACAGGAAGATAAACTCGTGTTTAAATTTCTTGCATACGCTTATTTTAAAAATTATTCTTTTGAAAGGTTTAACTCTAATAGAATAATTAGTACAGATTTTAAAAATAAATCAAAGCTGTTAAAGATACAACGCCTGTGTCAAGAGAGGTGCCTACCTGCCATTATGATGACATCGTTTCGGAATCACTCATTAGAGTAGCATTTTTAATAGCATATTCTAAATAGTTCACGCGAAGTATAAAAATGTCGGAAATATTATAATAACCCCAAAAAGAGTGCGATTTTTGGAAGTGTGATTTAATTTAATCTCTCGTCTTTCGAAGTGAAGCACACTACGTTTTTATAACGATAATTTTTTTTATTATAGCTTGTTTTATAAACCTAAGGGGCAGATTTTTGGTTAATAAATAATTTAATAAAAGTTTAGATATTAGAAAAAAACTTCTTTAATAAAGCACTAAAACATTTGTAATAATAATTAACTAAATCTGTGTGCTCCATTTGGGAAAGTTCTTTAAAAATCACTTGCTAAAGCATTAACTATGATGATGTTTTTTGGGTAAATGCTTATTGAACAGACAACAACAGTCGCCTCTTTTACAAAAAACAGTCACCAAGGAATAAGATTTATGACAACTGTCTTCAAAAGCAAAAAAACTTAAAACCGTTGAACTACAATAGATCTAAAATCAAAAAAATATATTCTATTATATACGTCGATTTCCAAGAATTCAAAATTAAATAAATTATTATGTTAATCATAGCTCTGACTCACGAAACACAAACTAAATGCGCCACAAAAAATTTTAAAATTTAATTAAGCGTTTTTTAACGCGGACCTGAAAATTAAATTATGAAAACAAATACCAAGAAATTTTTCCTTAACAAATGCTACAAAACACGTTGTCATTAATCTGTGGCTTTCAAAAACAGTCATAACTTTCAGAACAATATTGCCGTAACTTTAAAAACAAAATTTTTATTTTATTTGTATTTTGACAAAAAACACAATGTTGCTTTTAGAATACCATATTTTATGAATTTTTACTTCTGTTTTGTAATTTTCTAATATATCTGATACAAAGACAAAAAAATAACAATAATCCAAGAACACCACTGAAACGTTTACTAAAATACAAACAAAATGACAACTTGTTATTTATATACTCTAACTGAATTCCAGAAAGTCAAATTCGCTCCGAAATTTCCCAATAATCACCGGTTTTTTCTTGTAAATTGTACGATTAGAATCAAAATTTTTTATCTTATTTCATAAAATAGCCACACGTATTTTCTTGAGTTAAAAGCACTGAGATTCTTAGGCTTTATATTAATGCTTTTATTTACTTTATGACACTTAAGGTTATTTATAATGACACATTTTGGTAATCAAGTTTAGAATTTGAAAAAACTTGTCTGGCATGGTGGTAATATTGTTTTTTTTGCCTCAGAGCATAAAAGTTAAGAACTTAAAACAGACTTGTAAACAATTGTTAGCCTAAAAAACAAGTAGACGGCAATTCAGAAAATAATAATTGTCGGCCCTAATTTTTTTCGTGAAAAATAAACGAAAGTCGTTGCTTTCAGTGATTCACAAGAACTTGGGTTAAAAAATAATTTATGGCTTTTCGGATAGAAGAATTTTACAAAATTTATCAAAATTAGTGAGATTTTATATTTAAAAAAACCTATATCAATCATTATAAAATATTGTTACCACGTACAAAAAAAACTTGAATAATGTTTCCAGATTTCAGAAATAAGCTTTTATCTTTATTATCATCCATGTTTTTTTACTTTACTATTTTAATACATAGGCTTATGGCTTATGGCCTAATTTGAAGTTATAAACGCTACCTTTTCATTAGACAGAAGCAAAAACTCCAAGTCTTATTACAGCCAATAAAGTTTAAGATTCGCTGAAAAAGACAGTAGTGTCATAAGAAAACCCTTTGATTCTTAATAAACACGGACAATAACGACTGATTTCTCCGAACATCTGACAGTTTTAAAACTTAAAGCTAAAAAATCCACACCAGGGAAACCTGTCCCGCTGCGTAAAAGATCCGCCAATCGACAGCTGTGTTACGCAAGGAGGAGTGCCTACATCTTCTCGAAGATTTTCTTTGGAGCGCAGAGACAAATTTAAAGAGGTAAACAGCGTTCGAAAAATGCACCTTTGCCAATCTCTTTGAACTAAGAATTAGAGCTCATTAGATTTACAATCCTTTCGGCTTAAAATATTTGGGCTGTAACGGTGTTGAAACGAGGTAACGGCGGCAATGCCGCTAAGCGTTTGAGGTGCACTTATCTAATCTGTTTGGGAGTTGTAAAAAACAGATAAATTTATCACTATCGGGAAAAAAATATCGGAATCGGTCTGTTAAAAAACTCCTGGGTCAGACCGGTTTTAACAATTATCATTAGATCGTTTCAGATTGCGGATATTTAGAAAAATTTTGTTAGAGATATAAAAAATATTTCAGCACAAAAATAAAAGTAAAAACTTTAAATTTCTACGTTGAATCTGACGGTATGTGGATTGGGATTCATTTGTGACATCAGGATGAGTTACATAAACCTATAAAAAGAATAAGGAACTCATAGTATACAGCTTCTGTCTCATGCCAAGTAAATGCAGAACAAATGCAGGCAGAAAAACAAGTTTTTATGGAAAAACTAAGTCTTGATAAATGAGGAAGAAATAATTATCGATGGACGCAGGTACATAGGCAGAAAACAAATGTTTTAGAGACAGGTGACAGACGGATAAAGTGAATAAAAAAAGTAGGTGCATTTAGTGTTTTTTCTGTGTTAACGTCTTCGCAGGTAAAAAACAGCTAAAACTACTTTAAAGCCAGGTTGAAGGGTTACAAAACTGCCCAGGCAATTTAAAAAGGGTATCATTATAGTTAGAGGTGCTGAAAAAAGAGATTTGTAAATGCTCCCCTCAAAATAGAGCACACCATCGCTTGGAGGATAAAGATCTGATGTGATTCTGAGTTATTTTTAATTACAAAAGGCGTTACTGTTAGAAATAGTTTCTTAATTACTATTTTTCAATGCATTTACTTATTTATTATGTATTAGGTTCTTAAGTACAACAAATGCTTGTATTCGCATATTTATATAAAAGTCACACTCATTTTAATTACAATGTATTTACTCAGACGTTGCAGAGGTGGATTTTGATCCATTGGAAGTTATATAAAATCTAAATTTAAATTTAAACTTAACTGAAAAAAATTCCGATCCTTTGGAAACTTTATATGTACATGGTTCAAATCAAATCAAATGGTTTATTCTAGTAAATAAACATATATTACAACAACTTCAAATCATCAACAACAAATTATCACGACGCGAACCGATCACAGTTGCGACAAAGAAATATGGTCACTAGAATATGGTTTAAAGGATTATTTCTAAGCATTAACAATTAACGATCTATTAATAACATTTTAAATTGTGAGAGAGAAGTGGCTGAAACTTGTTTATTGGACAAATTATTTCATGTTTCAACAACTCTGTTTCAAAAATAAAATTTACGAGCATTTATCCTACTTTATTGAACTTTAAGCTTATATTTATGACCTCTTGTGCAATTCATATTGTATTTAAAAAATTCATTGGAATTTAAGATTGATTTGGAAAGTAGTATTTTGTAGCATTCAAAAAGATCTGCGATTTGTCGACGTTCTTCTAATGATTGCAACTTTAAATAATCAAGCTTTTCATTGTAATGCTTATAACGAATTCCACATCTTTTAAAAAGTCTTCTAGTAAAGTTTCGCTGCATTCTTTCAATTAAAGCAATATCCTGTTTTAAATAAGGATTCCAAACTGCACTTGCGTATTCCAGAAATGGCCTAACATAAACTTTAAAAGCTAAGAGTAAATTTTGTACAGAGTTGGAATTAAAATTTTGAAAAAATAGTGATGAAGATCTAAAAGCTTTTTTTGTAATTATTTGACAGTGTTCAGAAAAACTTAACTTTTGTGATATATGAACCCCTAAATATTTAATTAATTTGACTTTTTCCAATTTTTTGTTGTGTAAAAAGTAATCAAATGTGTTGGTTCTGCGTTTTAATTCAATATTTAAAATTATTGGTTGGTCTATTACCCTCTTTTTATATTTCACCACTGAAGAAATGCATTATCCTAATATAAAAAATATAATAAATGTTTTGTTTAATAAACATTATTGTGGTAATCAAAGGATTTAAAAGGATTCGAAAGGATCAAAGCAAAATTTTTTAGATCTAACCTTTTTTATAATTGTTTCCTGTTTTGAAACCAGACCATTTGTTTTTAAACAAAATTCATCATATGGTTTTTAGGCCAGGATCGCAGAAGAAAAAAAGAAACAGAGAAACTCGACAATTGAGCGGAAACGTCGGTTAAATTATAGTTTTTTGTGACTCATTATGCACCCAAAAGTTTTATTTTTCAACTCGTTTGTTTGTAAAATATATGAATTTAAAAAATAAAGGATTTATAATTCAGTAAGCTTAAATTTAATTGTTTTTTAAGTTTAAGTATATATAATTTAAAGCTTTTTTCTTATCATCTTTCTAGTTAACCATGTAATCGTAATCGGGCGAACGTAATTGGTTCGCCTCGGTAATGCTAAGTATTGTGTAGAGTTTCTATGTTGTTTGCTGGAATAAATGATGATGATGATGATGATGATGATGAAAAGGATTTATGTGAATATTGGTATTTTAACATACCCTATTTTGCTGATAATAAAACTCAATAAAACTTTTCTACAAACTAAAACTGATATAATGCAGATTGCGTTTTTTGATCAGATAATAACTAGATTTATTGTATGAAATATTTTAAAATTGCAGAAAAATAAGATTAGAAGTTCTAAAAAATTACTTCGTGACAAAATCAAGCAACAAGCTACCATATTTATCACACTATATTTTTTATTGCTCTGCTGCAAAAAAAGCGACAGTACACAATTTAATATTATCATATTTCCAAGAACTCAGCAAATGTTTAAAACAATGGTTGAATTAGAATTATGAATTAAAGAAAATCAACTTATAGGAAAGAAGATGACACTAATATTGATAAACTAAAATAGTAAAGTACCATAATTAATCGTAATGCAAAGTAATGTGATTACTAAATACAATGATTTATTTGAATAAAAATTGATTAATACAGTAATGAGCGAAATTGCCAGTTACAAAAATAAACCGAACTCCTTACAATAAATACAGTTTTAAGTTATTTCTTGTATAGACGGCGTGAAAAAAAACAGAAAGCACATACTGAGTCAAAAAGCTTTCTGGTTTGGGTTGGGCCGACTTGATTTCGACTTTACGTTTCTCTAAATATCAAAAATTACAAAACTTTTAAAAGTAACAAAAAATTAGTTTAGAGAATAATATTTAATGCCACAATAAATTTAACTAGACTCAGCTCGACACCGTCAAAGAACGCTTCCCAACTTTGCTCACGAACTTGTTAAAAGTATTATAAACGGACTGGAACATGTAATATTTTTACATAACATGTAGAATGAGGATTAACAATGCATTTATTTTTGTTTTTGCTATTTAAAACTAAAAAGGGCAGCTGTTTTCAAATAAAACAGATTTATTGGGTTTTTTGACAGATACATATGTACATGTGACATTCTTATTGTTTCCTCTCATAAATCTCTTTCTTTAATGAGGTTTCAACTTTTGGAATGATGCAACCTGCGCTTGTATTTATTAAATAACGCGAGTTTCTTGTTATTTATATTTAATAGAATAATAATTAAATAATTACTTGACTGTTGTCAGCTGCTGAATGCTTACTATTTTTCTTTGTTTGTTTGTTTAGTCTTTTTTTCAAATCAGGATAAGTTGCCTTATTATTATTTTTGATGTTATGTGTTTGTAATGCTTTTTGTAGAATAATGACGGCAACATAACACAGTAAAAAACTTTAAAATCGTAAAAGCAGCTATTGTTTTTTTAACTTCAAGTGATTTATTAACTTTTATGCAGCTTAAATTTTAACGTGCTCTTCCCTAACTAAAAACTTATGTCCGATTTTTGCTTTTATCGATAAACAAAACCTGACCTCTTAACTCATTCTAAACTTTAAATTAAATAAAAATCATATGACCAGCTAAATTGACATAATTTTTATTGATTTTTTGCTTAGTAATGTAGCATTTGTTTACAAGTGCATATTAAATGCTTTTTTTCCGACTTCATGCAATAATAAAATTGATAAATAAAAAATTAAATGAAGATTTTCGGTACTTTTAGTCACTTTTTGCATGTAGTTACGAACCACTCTTCATTATAGGTGAATTAAATCTCTACTTGCCAACGGAACTGAAAGCGAATGGAAATCGCGGTTTCATAGTTCCACAGGTTGATACGGTGGGTTATGCAATTTTCTATAACGGTAATAATTACCGCGAGAGCGTCAAATGGAAGAATGACAAAATAAAATGTAAAACGATCGATTCCGGGGGCTGAAAAAAGCACCGTCACCCCGTTCTGTCCCTTCGGCCTTGGGGGAAATTTATATGGAGGGGGCATGTTTATGTAATCCCATTATCACGACCGGCCGTTCTCGCGCGCGCGCACATAGGGGATGACAAAAGGTTGACCTAAAGGCAGTTTAATCATAAATTAGCTCATATATTAGTCTTGAAATGCACTTAAAAAACAAATAGTATACCTATTAAACGTATTTTAATAAACTGTCGCGTTTTTTTTCGTTTTGCTTAAAACGTAATTTTGCTTTAAACTAGGTTTAACTCGGGAATCCAGAGCAGGATGGCGTAATATAGGAATGCATGAAAGAGAGCTTCCGGCAAGTAGCTATTGTTTATTTCGGAAACTCGGTAACCTTTTTCATCATTTAACAAGTATTGGGTTTGTGGAACTGAAATCGAAATCGACTTTAACGACAAAAATGTGTGTAAACGTCATTTTTTGCTGTGGAGATTGCTGTGGTTTTAAGATGACGGTTTTAAACCCAGCGTGTTAATATGAACATAAAATATCAATTTAGATGGCTGTATCTGGTTTTATTTGGTAAGTCGGTTTCAATACATGACAAAACACAAAAAGAGGTTACGATTATTACGATACGTATACAATACGATTTTTTGGGATTTAATCAATTTTTGACAACAAGAGGTTCTTTTCCATTTGAACAATAAAACATTATGCAAAACCCAAACTGTTTTTTAGTATGATTTGCTAGATATCACTATAATCTCATACTGAATTTTAGTATATATATTATATTTTGTGTATTTAATTTATTTCACAGAATTCGGGTTTCAATATTATTAATAAAGTTAGCTTTTTCCAGAAAATCCTATATAGCTCTTAGAAACCTTTGCAATTCATAACATAAAACAATATTATGATTTTTGAGTTTGAATTAAATTATAAGACTAGCTTCATGCTAGACCAAGCTATTTATGATTTGTTAAGAAATCTAATAAGTATTTTTTTATCTTTAATTTTGTTTGTTTAAATGCACAGAATTTAATTTTAAAATAATGATAGTTAAAGCAAAAATATATAATATACCGAAAAATGTGCAACTCCTATATAGAAAACTGCGGAAAAGTAGGCCATTATAATGAGCCTCTCCATTGAAATGGCACCCCACATTATAATGGCATAGTAGTCATTTTAATTCGGCGAGTTAAAATGGAGAGGAAGCCATTATAATAGCCATTTGTGGATTTAATTTCACTTCATATATACTCACAAGTGTAATACTGTCTGGGCCGAACGAGTTTTACCGTGTTGGACAATATTAAATCAACAGAAAAAAAGTCGTGCGTCCTGGACAGCATTATACTAGTGAGTAAATATGAAGTGAAATTAAATCAATAAATGGCTATTATAATGGCTTCCTCTCCATTGTAACTTGCCG
This sequence comes from Microlaimidae sp. YZB2_3, assembly GCA_030248175.1. Classification (NCBI taxonomy): domain Eukaryota; kingdom Metazoa; phylum Nematoda; class Chromadorea; order Desmodorida; family Microlaimidae; species Microlaimidae sp. YZB2_3. Next base: position 117,621 of record JASAMX010005329.1, read on the forward strand.
AATAAAAATGAATACTATGCCATTATAATGGAGGGTGCCATTTGAATGGAGAGGCTCATTATAATGGCCTACTTTTCCGTACTTTTTTTTATATAGGAGTTACACATTTTTCGGTATATTATATATTTTTGGTTAAAGCTGATAGCTAAATTTTGACGATTTTATTTTTTGTGATTTTTAGCTCAATATGTTTATACTCAACATTTGGACCGCAATTACGGTAGATACTGTGGCTCTTTCCAGGAAAATCTAGCACCTGGAAAACCTCAGTATTACAATTGCAAGGGAAGTGTCTTTGTGGCGAATGAAGACACCATATACGTTACCAAATTTTCATTTCAACCTAGTTTTTTGAAAAGAGGTATTTTGTTTTAAAGCCTCAAACTCATATATTTTTTTGAAATAGTTAATAGTATAATAAAAATACATTAATATGAATGTGTTAATAAATAATTTATTTTGAAAATATTACTTAATGCTTTATAAGTTGTCATTTTTTAAAATTAGTTGACTTTTTAATTTTAACTGATTTTTATGGAAAAATTTGTAACCTGGGGTTAAAATTGGTAAGCTTTTGTCGTAAATCACACTTTAACTTTTAAAAAAAAAGTAGTAAGAATCACTAAAAAATCAGCATACGTGTTTTGTAGAAAATATTTCATTTTGGGCTGGTCCTGCATCAACAACTAACAATGCCGAAGAAGACATGTTTCCCAGTAGCAACGGATTTTATATTAGGCCAGACACTTTTAACGATCCTGTTTTAATTGGAGAAAAAGCAAAAGATAAAGTTAGTTTTTATTCAAAACAAGAAATCTGGGAATAATCAAGGCTATAGTCCATCGAGATTTTTAGTTGGCGAACGAATTTTTTCTATGTGGTGATTTTTGTGCTCCGGCCATCTGAAGCGGAAGAAGCTTGAGAGCACCGTCCAGCAGAGGGGCTCCCGAGTTTAAGTTTTTTTGAATGAGTAACATTAACAGATACGTTTTATGGCTCTTGGATCATTTTATTTCGCTTTTAGGACGGGTATCTTAAATGAATTAAATCCACTAATAATCAAAGAAAATTGCGAAAAATAATTCAAGATGTTTAAAAGCTTTAAAAAATTTGGTTTTATCCGACTAGTATGATTGAAATTTTTAATAAAAGAATTCAAGATATTCAAAAACTTAAACTTTAAACTTTAGTTCAATTTGAAATAAGTGAATGGGACTATTTTTTGAAATAAATTCGGCAAGGGCAGATGATATTTTTCAATGTCATAATTGTTGTGTTTTATAATTAACTATTAATTTTAAACTTGAAACCAATTTTACGACCAACGTTAGTTAAATAACTTTTTTATTCCCTTTTAACTTTTAAACAAACTTTAGTTATTATGACTGGAGCGATTAGGCCTTCAAGTTTAGAGGCTTTATTTTCCACTTTGAAACAGGATAAACAAGAAGTGGTGATATTAATGCATATAACAAATATCATCCACCTTAGTCAATTTAATTTTTTAATTACTATCGAAAATATATGTGAATTTAAAATAATAAAAAATTTGGTTAGAGATTAAGGCCTTCTTAGCTTCTATTTAAAAAAAAATATGCATATCGAAGCATATTATTGTTTAGATCGTAATTTATACATATATTATTTAAAATAAAGTTTGAAATTTATAATTGTGCCACCTTAATAATTGCAACAGTTTGTTAATTAACATTTTGCAATTGTGACAATGAATATAACAAATAACAAAAAGAATTCAACGAATAAAAATGCTTGTCTGAGAATACAATTATAAATAAAAGCCAAAAGCTAAATTTCACCTAATACCTTAAAAAGATTTGAATGCATAAATTTATAGCCTTGGTGTTCTAATTTAATGTCTTATCTAATACCCAAGTCAAAATAATTTAAAAATAAGCAACAAAGATATAATGCGTTTTATGAATTACACTTAAAATGTAATTTTAATACTTAAAAACCATAAGTTTAAAAGTTTAAGCGATATTCAGCGCTTTGATTTAAAATATTAAAACTCATAAGCAAGACGATTATTTTTTACAATTTTCAAGAATAATTATGAAACATTAATTAAAAGTATATACAAATAGAATAGTCCAGCTGTACACTAAAATTAAGAAGAAAAATTTCCAAGAAAAGTTTCACATATATACAACGTTTCTCTAGATTCTTGAGCTACTTCTCGGAATTTATATGGAAAATTTATAGCTAGAAATTTAGTAGTGGGACATTCTCCTTCGTTATATAATTGTTTTAATTTAGTATATTATCGCTAAAAGGCCGGATCCGAGAGCCGTTAACGCCGTGATCGGGGTGAAGAGTGATGATTTGAATCTCAGCCTGTTCAAAATCGGCCCGGGTGGCAAGCTGAGTTCCGATATTTTCCCTTCCTTGAACGCCGACGAAAATGGTTCCAAATCGTCCGGAGCCGTCGAACCGGAACCCCAACCCAAGCCCGAACCAATTCCGACACCCGAAGGTATTTTTTAAAACTTGTTTTTAAAAATGGTTGATAAAAACGTAAATATATTGAAAAAATGAATTAAAACTGTTTGATTAACATTAATATGTATACTACGCGAAAAAAAACTAAACCGAAATGAAATGAAATCATATCCCATAACTTATTTTAGCCTAATGTAACTAACGAATCTATGATTTTTGGGGTTCCTTATATTTTTTATATGAAGAGTTAAAATAGAAAAAATTGTTCATTAAAATTTCTCGATTAAAAAACGTTTACCGGAAATAAAAAAGTATAAAAAAAGAATAAAACTCTTACGCTTTCGCTGCGAGAGTTCTTTTCTGATCATGCACGCTTTGTTAAAGACTCCATACAATGTAAACAGCAGCAAAATATCCACGATAGGGGTCTAATGTTTATCAGCAGGGAACTTGGAGCCACAAAAATGGTAACTTGGAACAAAAAATAAGCAAAGTAAAAATGGTTCGGGGTTAAGTTAAGACTTTGGTTTAGGCTTAGGGATAGGTTTTAGTGAGTTTTTACTTTAGGCTCAAAGTTCCCCAGTTTAGGTTCCAAGTTCCCAACGACCCTAATTGGAATCTACCACTGTTTTAGGCAGGAAAAAGCGGCAAAGTCCGTTGTATCGTCATTTGCCGGGCGTCCCATCCCAAGCACAACACTTTTACAAAGACGATCGGAATCCGTTTCAATTCCGAGCCGGCGCGCCCGCTCCGACCTCGGCACCGACCCCGCTCCGACCCCAGCAGCTCCGACCGCGGGGACTGGTACCGGCAGGTCGCGGGCAATGGGCGCAACCGCAGCCGCAACAACAGCCGCGGTTCGGAACCCAAATAAATCCCAGCCAGTTGCAGCGGCCGCCCGTCCCGCAATCGAACCCGGTGTTCCCCAGGCCCGACCCGATTTGGAGCCCGGGGCCTCAAAACCCGGGTTTTCCAGGCACTTCGGGGCAATCTGGGCTGTTTTCTTCTCAACTGCAGCCGTCGATCCCAGCGAGTCCAAATTTTTTCGGCGGAAACGGCGGAAACGGCGGAGTGTCTCCGGTAGCGCAGTCCCAAGGTCTGATCCAGGCCCTCCAGGCCTTTTTGCCGGCCCTGTTGAGTGGGGGGCAGAGATCGGCGCCCACCACCCAATCACCGACCAGCGCCCTCCTATCTCTTTTTGGATATCAGCCAAAACCCCAACCACCCGTCAACAGCTTTCAGCTACCTTCTCAGCAGGATTTAAACAGGTAACTGCAACAACTTTCTTTGGATTGATGTTTTAAAAATATGACGCCTCCTAATAAATTCGAGTTTGAAAGTAAATTCAGCGGGTATTATGTGATATAGCACGTCAGGCGATGAATACTGAAGCTGAAAATAACAGGTTGAAGTTTTGTATTGTCAATTTTTTTAGTTAAAAAGCTAAAAATAGCTAATTGTTTCGATTTATTTCTGTCAAAAGCTCACTTTATTGCACTTCGTATTTCTCGACGTCACTTAACCAATATTAATTAGTTGCGTTTGTTAGAAAATTTTGAGTTTCAATTTTTAAATAGTAAGAAAAATTTATTTAATCAGATTCAAAAATATGTAATTAAAAATACTAAAAAACCCCAAAAAAAACGAAAATCTTTTTGGTTCGTTATATGTAGGTAATTCTCACTAAACTTTGTTTCAAATTTTCTTCTTCAAAGGTAATTTTTCTATTTTTTCTGTTTTTTTCTCAAACTTGGCAAATAATTTTTAAAAACGTTTTTGCAAATTTTATCAGGGCAATTGCGATCAAAATTGAGTTAATAATTTTAAAAAATCTGTAGACAACAGCAGATAGGTCCTTCCAGAATTACTGGCTCAACAGTTAGCTTACCTCAAGAACTTTTAAATGCTTATAATTAACTGAATTTTTAACTTATATGAAAAAATAAGATATTTGAATTTTGGCAGTGCCATTTATCTGTTAAAACAGCGTTGACTGGCTAGTAAAAAAATACAAATAAACACTTTTTTTATTAGCGCGGCGCAAACTATCGATTACTACTGAGTCAAAAAACACTGGCCATATGAATAAACGTTTTGTATTTTAGAATTATCGGACCCCAAATCGTAAGAACAGTACCGCCAACAACGCCTGCCGTCGTTGCGAGAACAACACCCATTCCTAGACCGTCTCCGATTCCAACTGTCACGATCCCGATCCCGACTACCACGGTGCTACCGCCGCCACCACCCACCACGCCGCCAACCATCCACCTCATAGTGGCCGGGGGGACGGTGCGAGTACCCCGGATGGGAACCCTACCCCCGAAACCTTTCGCCGTCGTGGACGCGAACCCGGGGACGGCCACGGTTAAGCCGTGGTCCCGAGGGGAAGTCGGGGCCGCTATCGGGTACCGAACCAGAGAACCGCCAGTTACCAGATTCACAACGCGACCACTCGAAACGGTTCCAACGCCAAGACCGGCGGTGGAGCCGTACGACTATAAGATCGAGCCGCTGAGCTGGTACTCCGGATTTCAGCCGGTGGTGTTGAAGCTACCAAAGAATAGAAAGGTACTTCATTTGTTTTTTTTTATTTTAGTCTGTACCTGGTCTCCAAATAAAAATCGAAAACGTTAAGTGACTTACAAACATCATTTTAGTCAATTTATCAAACACATGAAACAAAGTAAAATATTTCTAACGTGTTTAATTATTTTTTTAAAAGAATTCTGTCAATAAACAATAGCAAAAACAGTTTAAGGGTGGAAAAAACAATATCTCTAACTGACGTGTTAAAATATATAATATGATTTTATTTACTAAATGCTTACTAAGGAGCCATGTGGAATTTCGTGGAGCTCCAAAACGTGGAATATCCGAATTTCGGTAAAAATTTTTATATGCATTTTATGTATATTATTTGTTAATATTAAAATTTTCATGAAAAAATTAGTTTAATTGTTTAAAATCTATCAAATGTCAAAGTATGTCATATTGATATCTATCTGCTCAAGTTTAAAGGTGTCAAGGGGGTGCAAAACTTCCGGGAAAACTCAAAGTACAAGCGTTAATAAAAGGTGATTATCTTTCCCCTTTTGTTGTCCGGCCTATGGTGTGATGGATAGCACGCCAGAGTCGACTTTTTTACAGGTTCAATTCCTCTATCAGCCCAAATTTTTCAACGAATTTCGCTGTCTAAATTTTTCAACGCCTGTTTATTTCCGCTGCCGCTTTCTTTTTTTGGGTCACATTCATATGGGTTTGGGTCATTTTCGTACATAAATTGCCGATAAAAAAGGAAAGCAACATGCACTTTCGCAGGAAAACAATAATGTTTTATTTAAACATAAAAAATTAAAAATAACATGTTGATTATCAGTTTTTATAAAACAATTAATAAACTAACAACTTATGTTTGTAATTTCAAGGTTCTACATAAATTAATTTAACTATCTGAAACATTTAGGTCAGAGATACCAGATGGCTGGCAGTTTGGGACCATTCCAAGCAGGAGCAAATCGCGTCAGTCCTTATTCCGAACGGGCCCGGTTTTCAAATTCCACAACCGGTGGAATTAAAAGGCCTAAAACCGGCTTTGTCCTTTAAAGATGTGAGATCGGGAAAAATCGAAATTTTGGACTCCAAAACCATACGAATACACGATTTTTATTTCGAAGGCGATGCCCCAGGAGCGTGGTTTATGGTGGGAAAAAGCATAATTCCTAGCTACACCGGTCAAATCATTCCTGTCTTCACCAATGAGTAAGTTTAGATACCAATGCCTATATTTTTTTAGTAATATTTATTTTTCTAACATTTATTGTTTTGTTAGTTATTACATCAATAGCATTCTTCAATATAACTATTTTTTGATAACCTGACCTTACTCCTATTAAACTATAGTATAAATATGTTTGTTCTAAAGATGCTGCATTTTGCTCCAAAATGGCCATTAGTAAACCGTATATGTATTATTCTATACTGATATTATTGAACAAAATATTAATTTTGAATATCAGTATTTTTAACATATTTGATTTTGATCGATTACATTTTGAAAATTATTAAAATTAGTAGTGCGTTGCTACAAAATTGCATTGAAAACTCTTAAAAAAGGGAACCTGAGTGAATTTTGAACTGGAAAAAAACAACAATCCATTTAAGAATGCAGCAATCGATAATTTTATATTTTAGTGGCGAGTATGACTGTGAGTATCTAAAAGCTTACTACAACCAAACTATCACTTTGAAGCTGCCTGGAAAAGTCACGGCCAATGATATATTCTGGCTATCTGTTTACTGTATACCATTTAGCATTAGTTTTGCTCACATTTACCTGCCCTATAATGATTTCACTGTGCCACCCGATGTAAAAGCGGAAAATGTAAGTTTTTTTTAGTTTCGTTTTATTTTGCTAAAAACATTTTGTCACAAAATTTTTAAGTTTTTAATCACAGTTTTATATCAAAGCGCTTTGTGATTGCCATATGCCGCTAAAAGTTCCGAATAAAAATATTAAACACTAAAACTGAACTAAAAATTAAAGTATTATTTTTAAACATAAATCGATTAATTCTGTAATAATTAAACGCATATAGCAAAGTTCATCGTTGTCAGACCTTTATTTTTGAGTTGATCGCTTAGTTTTTTTTGATCATTTATAGATATTATAGATTTGTTGTGGAAAGCTAAAGAAGCGCTTTTACAAATCAAATCCCAATATCACACGAAACGCAATTTTCCTTTAATACAAACCTGTGAGCTTTATAACTTGATGGGGTTTCTAATATCAAGGCTACAACATTTCCTAATTTTTGCCCGATGGACTCAATTATTATACAAATAGTTCATGTTAAAAAAAGTTGATATATGTAGAAATTTAATAAGTAAAAGTGCTTATTTTAAAAATTGTATTTTTCATATAAGATTTAGGTACCATATTGCTTGCTTGAAGGATCAGAAGAAGCCAAAAAAATAAAAGGAGCGCAAAATCCACAACAAGTTTTGGATCGGCTTCAACCCGCTTTACTTTCAGGGGGAGTTGGGGCCCCTGCGGTGGCTCATTCGTCAGAAGCCCTTCCAAAGAGCATTGGAGGTAATATTGATTTGGACTTTCGATTTATTGTCTGATAATCTTATTCTTATTTAAAACTTTACTATTAGTTTTTTATATTATTCGAGGTTGAAATTTAATAATAGCGTTTTTATTTAAATATTAATTTATAATTTTGGAAAGTTATGTATGATTTAAATTTGTTTTTTATTGATTGAAATTTTTTTGTAATAATAGTCAACTTACACAAGTATTAGAAAGACAGTAAATCAAATCAACCGACTTTTTAAAAAATGTTTTAATATGTGGGTATTTAAAATTTAAAGAAAAATGAGTTAGATTTTGCAGTAACCTTTTGCAATTTTTAAGCTAAAAGTGCGTCTGAAACGCAGATGCGGTAACTATCTAGTAAAATGTTAAATAGGCTGTTCGTCTTTCCTTCAAAATCATAAACGAGCTTGCTGGAAAAAAAGTGGGCGCGCGTCTTAAATTGGATTTTATATATTCAACGATGATTGCAACTAACAATTCTACGGCTTTGTTCTTAGCAAAAATTTTTTTCATTTAGATCTTCTATCTTTAATTCCCGGATACCAACAACTGAGCGGCGGGCCCCAGTCCCCAGTCGGCCAGGGGGCGTCCCTCCCGGGTCTCCTGTCCTCTCTGAGCGGGGCCGATCGACATGTCGGCGGGAAAAACTTGCATTTGGCCGGTATCCTGCCGACGGCCGCCGCTAAGTCATACGGCGGCGGCGGCGGCGGAATACCGCGGACTTTCTCCAGCGTCGGAGAGCCCCTGCGGTCGACGGCAACGGCAGCGGCAGGGGGCAGTTTCAGCCAGTTGCAGCGGCAGCAAAGCGCAGCCCAGAGCGCCCTGCTAAACATTTTAAACTCTCTGAGTCCGCAGGGAGCCGCGCGGCCCAACCCGGCCCGAAGAGGAATTAACTCCTCGCCCCAAATCACTCCGGAGTTGGCGGCCGCCATTCGGAGTGGCCGATTTAAGCCCTACTCCATTGCCGCAACTACCACGCCCGACCCGGAAGCGCTGGAGACGATCATGAGGAATATAAAAGAAACCAACCCGGAATTGTTGGAAAACTTGAAAAATTCAAATCCGGGCATGTTTTACGATTTGTACCGACAAGGGATTATTCAATAAACGACGTAAAATTCCAATAAAATTGCATTTAAAAAGTGGTATTTCGAAATATATTAACTCTGTTAATACTTTAAGGATTGTAATGAACCTTTGAAGAAAAAAGCCTGGGTAACTAAAACCTTAAATTTAAATTTGAGTTTATTTCCAACAAATATTAAATGAATACGGCCGTTTTTTTCTCAAAAAAATGAAATTGACAAAAGTGGTGTTGATTTGTGGTGTGTTTTATAATTGTCTCTAAAATTAAAATTAAAAGTTTATATTTTAATATAAGTTTTTTTTTACAGTTCAGTACAAGTTTTTACCAAAAAGTATTCTCACAAAAAAACTCCACCACTTTTGTTACTTATTTTTTGGGAAAAACGACGCTATTTATTTCACAAAAAAACAATTTAAATTTTTGGCTTCTTAAGTTGTATTTTTTAGCATTATGTTTTATGAACCTTGCTGTGATCTTTGCTTTATTATGATTTTTGGTTTCTAACTGGTAATTAGTTGTCGTTTTTCATTCCGAAAATCCTTTTTTTACAATTTTTTATTTGTTATTGTTATTTTAGGTTACTATATTATGAGTTAAAATATTGATTAAAAGAACATAAATCGCTTCAGGTTATATTAAAAAGATGCCAAAAACAAATTTAAAATAAACCACAAGAAAAAACATGTTGAGGAGGGTATAAGAAATGGAAATAATTTTAATATGTCTAGAAAATTACCTTTTTAATTACTTTTAATTTCCTATATTTTACTTATTTTGTATTTTGTTTTATTTGTTAATCAGTTGATTGTAAAAAATATAAAAACAATGTGCATTTTTTTTCACAATTCTGATGTACTCTGAATAATTGTTTCTAAAAGGCTAGTTTTTTGTATTGCTATAAAATATTTGGAACAGTTAAGCATTTTTGTCTTTTTATTTATTTAATATGTTATAAGTACATCTAATACTGAAAAAATAATATTGAAGTTAATAAATCTTAATATTTTTAAATTCCGATAAATAAAGTTGTTATTCTTAAGTTAGTCTATTAAAATTTCAAATTTAAAATACGCTCTGATTTGTTAGTCAAAGAAAAAACCAAAGTACTGTATTTCACAACAATTTTTAAGTTTTAAGCCGTTCCTGTGATTGACTTTTAATCGGTTACAACCGTGAAACCTTCGTATGTCGTTCTTTCGTCATACATAATTTTTTTGCCCGAGTAGTACCCAGTGAGCGAACAAATTGAAATGGTTAAAACTGTACGGTAGCAATATGCAGATTTTTCTCGCGGATACAGTATATAAAGTAGGATATTTCACGTTGCAAAAATTTGCATATTGCTACCGTACAGTTTTAAACATTTCAATTTTCTCGCTTATTGGGCATTATTCGCGCACAAAAAATTGTTTATGACGAAAGTAAGACCTAGGTCATGCGTAGAGTTTACCGCGGTGAGGTTTACGTGTGATATTTGTCATACAAAAACATCACCATCGTGATATTAAGGTTTTACCTTTGTCGTACAAAGGTTTCATAGTTGTAACGGGGAAAAATGCTATCACGGGAACGGGTTAAACAGGTCGGTTTTTACTTTATGACCCGTCACGATAACGTGTTTTAACTTTTTTAAAAATAAAATAATATTTCTTTATTAATTTGCCCATGAAGTTTCGCTCGTATAAACTTGTATACGTGCTAATATTTGTAGCATATAAAATTACTTTATTATTTTGTCTCATATTTATTAAATGTTTTTTTTTCTTCATTTTTGTCTAGTTTTAACTTACAGTCTTTAAGTTTCTGAATTATTTGTGTTTCTTCTTTTTAACTATAAAAATAAGTTTATACTCTCTGCTCCTGTGGTATGAAAATTTACCACCGGTGACTCGACCACAAGTGACCTTATGATTAGTTGTAGCCTTTTATTTTTGTTAAAATTGTTGGAAATAAAAGAAAAAATTTCATTGATCTAAATGCGGTTGACATTGTAGGACCAATGTTGTGATTTGCAGGTATTATTACGATAGTTTTCACAAGCGTTACCTTATTTATGTGCACTATTTCAGTGCAACCTTGATATAGTGTCAATTTTACGATATTAGGACACTAGGGTAATCAGCGTTAAAAATGTTATAAAAGCTATTAAAAAATTACCTAACAAAATGACCAGAACCCCAGATGGGTTTCCGGCATTTTTTCTGAGAAGACTTGCAACTGTCCTTTCTAATCCACTTTCAAAAATATATAAAAAATCTTTTGATTCGAGAATTTTACCAGACGAATGGAAAACTGCTTTTGTTATTCCTCTCTTTAAAAAAATGCTTAAAAGTAAATCAATTAATTATCGGCCTGTCAATTTAACATTTAACGTTTGCAAAATAATGGAGCGCTTGATTAAAAATGAACTTTCAATCTTTTTTAAAAAATTTTTGTCAAGGTTTCAATATGGTTTTAAGAATAAAAGTTCAACTATAACACAGCTCTTAGAAACGTTAAACGATTGGACTTCTTCTTTGAAAGATAAAAAAATATTAATGTTATATATTTTTACAAACTGGAACAACTTGAAGTAAATGAAAGATTTCTGAAATGGATTGAAGCTTTTCTAGTTGGAAGAAACATGAAAGTGTTGATTAATAGTTCAGAATCATCTCCACGAGAAGTCAGAAGCCCTTCAGTTCCTCAAGGTTCAGTATTATGGCCATTTTTAGTCTTGATTTATATAAACGATTTAGCGGATAATGTTCGAAATTTGGAAATCAAATTGTTCAGTGACGACGTTAAGATGTATACCAGTTATTTTGTTGATACCAGAGTTGAAAAAGCTACAAAGTTACAAGAAGACTTAAATAGAATGTCCGAGTGGTCAGATGATTGGCAAATAAAATTATCAGAACCTAAATGTGAGGTGTTAAGTATAAAATTAAAAGAGAGAAAAAATACGTTGGTATATAAAATAAAAGACATAAATGTTAAAAATGTAAAAATAGTTAAAGACTTTGGATTATATATATGTAACCGAAAACCTAAAATTTTCGGAACACTGTAAAATAATATCAAAAAAACTTATGAACTTTCATCGCTAATTTTTTAAACTTTTCCAAGTCACTAGAAAATTTCTTAACAACTTTTACCACCTATGTAAGACCCACTTTAGAGTATTGTACAGTTGTTTGGAATCCGTACTTTAGCAAAAAGACATAAGTATTATTGAAAACGTTCAAAAAGTTTTACAAGACGTTTGTTTAAAAGATGCAATATTCCTTATGTAGACTACAAAAAACAACTAAATTATTTAAATTTGCCAAAACCAAGTGAGCGTCGTTTATTTTTTGATTTATCTGAATGTTGTAAAATTGTACACAAAAAACAAATATCAATATGGATGCATTATCGCAGGAAGAAGTGTCAGCGCTTCATTACATGCTTTTAAGAAAAGTCTTGGATATGGTTCATGTTAGTGCTTAATCGAGCCTTTGAACCATATTCTAGTTTTAACCAGGTTTTTTTAATTGTGTTGTTGCAACCGTAATTGGTTTGCAATTTGTGATACTTTTGCTTGTTATTGTTATGGTTTTCACTACAATAAATATCTTTGAACTTTGACTTTAGGCAGTGAGTAAAAAAATTTATTCACAATAAATCTGAAGAATTGCGACACAAACTTGTGTAAGTTTCTCTGTAAAATTTTTTACGCGGGATGCCTGCAGCCAGCATTATCTGATGTCGTCGTTAAACGGCTAGGAGAAAAGCGTGACGGAAGCCCCTGCATCATTATTTGCTGACAAGTCTGTCGCAGTTCTGCCGCTCTTAATGAAAATCATGAATCTAAAGGTTAAAATGAAACAATTTCCTAGCAGCCAAAGGAACAGCGAAAATGGACTTATTTAAAGCAAGAATCTCTGTCACAGGAGCAAACAGAGAAGAAGAATTGTTACACGACTGTTTTGTCGAGTCTCGGCAGTGTTCCGGCTTTTCTTCAGGTGGTAAAAGCGGAAATGCGTTCACATTCTTACAGTATAACTCGCGCGCGAAGACCAACGGGCGGAAGCGACAAAAATGGTTTACACTGTTAAGTCGTTGCGTGAATTTAATATGTGTTAGTAGGGGAAAAATAACCCACGCCTACGTTTGCAGCTACGAGTATTTAACCTACAGAGTTGTTATTAACTATATTATAGTTTTATTTCTTGTTTTAATACAATAGAATTTATTTATAAACAAAAAAATAATCCGAAATTTAACAGGTAAAAAAACAGTGGGAAAAAAGTAAACACTTGGGAAGGAAAAAATGGAAATAATTAAAAAGTAAACAACCCAAAACTCACTTTTTACTTAGCACACGAAATGCAAATTTTCGCAACTCTGAATTTCTAAAATTTTTTGGCGGCTCCGAGTTTTCTGCTTACGGCTCCACAGACCCAGTATTGTTTAATTTACACGTAAAAATACGATTTTAAAAACAACATCATTATTATAAATGGTCAGAACCTTGGTAAAATATACCCAATTAAAAATTTTCTACGAATTAAAGTTAGCTTCTTCAAAAATATCATTTTTGAATATTTTTTGGGTGTTAAACACTTTTTGCAACTGCAAATTTAGCTAGCAAATTTTACATATTTTTTATGAATTTTTAGGTATACGACTTTTTTTAGGAAATTAATTGTCTATTTTGTTTTTCTAATTGATATTTATATTTGTACGGATCTTTTGGATTCAGTGGACGAGACGCAAATATTAAGTATTATGACAATAAATATTAAGCTTAAAGGAACTTAGATTTAGCTTAAGAAGTTTAACTTTAGTTAATTCATACTCTGATATTTATTAAAAACTGAGCGTATTTTAAATTTGAAATTTTAATAGAGCATTTAAGAATAACAACTTTATTTATCGGAATTTAAAAATATTAAGATTTATTAATTTCAATATTTTTTTAATACCTGCAATGTACTTATAACATATTAAATAAATAAAAAGACAAAAATGCTTAACTGTTCCAAAATGTTATAGCAATACAAAAAACTAGCCTTTTCAAAAACAATTATTCAGAGTACATCAGAATTGTGAAAAAAAATGCACATTGTTTTTATATTTTTTCAATCAACTGATTAACAAATAAAACGAAATACAAAATAAGTAAAATATAGGAAATTAAAAGTAATTAAAAAGGTAATTTTAAAGAACATATAAAATTATTTCCTCACTTATTATACACTCCTCAAACATGTTTTTTCTTGTGGTTTATTTTAAATTTGTTTTTGGCATATTTCTTAATAAACCTGAAGCGATTTATGTTATTAATAAATATTTTAAAAACTCATAATATAGTAACCTAAAATAACAATAACAAATAAAAAAATTGTAAAAAAAGAATTTTCGGAATGAAAAACGACAACTAACTATCAGTTAGAAACCAAAAATCATAATAAAGCAAAGATCACAGCAAGGAAATTCATAAAACATAATGCTAAAAAATAGCAACTTAAGAAGCCAAAAAATTTAAATTGTTTTTTTGTGAAATAGATAGCATCATTTTTACAAAAAATAAATAACAAAAGTGGTGGAGTTTTTTTTGTGAAGAAATACTTTTTGGTAAAAACTTGTACTAAAAAACTGTAAAAAAAAACTTATATTAAAATATAAACTTTTAATTTTAAATTTTAGAGACAATTATGAACACACCACAATAATAAACGCCGCTTTTTTCAATTTCCTGGTTTTGAGAAAAAAGAAACGGCTCGTATTCATTTAATATTTGTTGGAAATAAACTGACGAATTTTAAATTTAAGGTTTTAGTTACTACCAGGCTTTTTTCTTCAAAGGTTCATTACAATCCTTAAAGTATTAACAGAGTTAAATATAAAAATACCACTTTTTAAATGCAATTTATATGTATACTTCGTTAAGTACATATACTTTTACTATGTCATGTGTTTGGGTATAAATTGTATAATATTGAATTAGTGTTTTTTGTCATCATTGAGTAACAAAATCATGTCTAAATGAGTATTTCTAGTTGGGATAAATTTTTTGTTTATAGTTAAAATATTACAATTTTACGTTAAACAGGTGTTTTGGTCGTTATTGTAAGGCAACTAGATGTGTCCAATTTAATATGGCTTTAAATAACCTTTAAATCTTAAGGACTTTTAGCATAATCACAAATTTGTTTTATAATTCGTTTTAAGTTAAAAATTAAAAAAAATATGTTATAAACATTTTTAAAAATATTATAAAAGACTACGACAGAATTCCGAATGTACAGAAAGATTTTGCATGATGATTATATTAATAATGGGAGGTGAGATAAAAATGGATAGCAAGAATACCTAAAAAGTAGTTATATAATGAATAAAAAACACATAAAAAAGTAAATTTTAATAAAAAAGTAAATTGTAATAAACAAAAATTGAATATACCATTAAATAAATATTAATTGATGAATCTATTACTAAAACGAACATAACCTCCTAATATAATTGCGAAATTCTCTTGGATACATTTGAATTTCCATCGTAACCTTTATAGTTTTTTAAATCTTTTGTGTAGTTTTTTAAACAATTTTTTATTTTTAAAGTGGTATACTTTACTTTTAAAGCAGAAAAAATGGGTGATTTAAAAAAAGGAAAAAGATAACAAAAGTGATTTCTTACCCCTCAATATCAACCTTTAGGATTCCAGGCATTTCAAGCAGATGGAGAGACTTGTTTGATTATGTTT
>JASAMX010005330.1:0-75845 GCA_030248175.1 Microlaimidae sp. YZB2_3
AAAACACCCCAACAAGCACCCCCGGGTGCTTTTTTTTCGAAAAAAAACACCCCGGGGTGTGACCCCCCCCTGGAGGTCAAAAACCTCCACACCCCGGGGTGTGGGCCCCCCCCCCCGGGGCCGGCGGAGGTCGGTGACCTATGGTGAGGTCCACCCCTAGCCTCAAAATTTTGACCCCCCCTGGAAAAAATCTAGGGCCCCCCCCTCCTAGAAAAAATCTAGGGCCCCCCTCCCCCCAAATTTTCGAATTTTTTACCCCTGACCCCATCTAGATTTTTCGAAATCTGACCCCCCTTCCCCCTCGAGAAAATTTTTAATACTTTTTTTATACTAAATTTTCTTCCAAATACGTGAATTTTTAACACAAATTTATGTTTTTACACACTTTTTATACCTGAGTATCGCTCTTTATTCAATAAAATGTAGTATTATCTTAAAAAAAACTATTAATAAACCTTTAATGGTTTCAAAATCTTCCACTCCGGGTCGACCCCTCCTAGATTTTGAAACGTCATTTTTCCCAGGATAAACATTAAATTTTTTCCCAGGATTAAATTTTCCCCCTAGCTTTTTGACCGTGTTCATCTATTATACAGCTTTATCTACGTTTATCCTGATTTTTTAACCTTTTAAAAAATTATGGGGGCTCCGCTCACCCCCTCCAAATGTAACCTTGAGTACGTCCCTGTAAACAAGTATGTTTATTCAAAAAGAAAACAAAAGGGGAGCTCCGCTTAAAAAGGTCAGGGGTGCCCATACAGCGGAGCTTTAGAAATTGAAGCTCCGTTTCTCAAGATCGTTTGTGCATTTATAACAACTACAGATCAAACATTACTAAAACTATCATTCTGTAAGATTTAAAAATATAGTTTACAAAAAAGTTTGAATGTTCTGAAATATAATAAAAGATCGCATTGCATCTCACATTATTTATTCCAAAAAAACTGGAGAGGCGGAGCTTATTCAAGAGGTCGGAAATGCTCATGCTCCGAATTTCTGAAAATTAGAGCTTCGCTCCCTCCCAACTATCATCTATCAATCATGTATGCATTTATAATTATTTTGAACAGTACAACTACAACACATAGAAAGAAACATTAAAAAGATTTAAAGCGCGTAAAGCGTAAAAAAGAAATTTAAATTTGTATAAAAACTTCCTCCATTTTTCGGAAAATTTCAGATTTACAAGATTTTGGGGGCATCCCCACTTTGGGTATTTTATGATAACAGAAGAAATACAAAAGTTGGTGTTTTTTTTAATTGCAATTTGAAATAATTAATAAAACAAAAAGGTTTTGCACTGTTGTTGCAATGCAGAGTCGCTGCAGTGCAGCTGTACATACATTCCATTTTAGTCGTAAATTAAAATGCGCAATATTAGCTCCGTTTTAGGTTTTATGTTATTTTGTGTGTTCAGCCGCTTTAAAAAATATTTTTAAACACAAAGGACTATAGTTAGTTTTGGATATCCAAACGTCAAGGGGCCAATATTTACTAATATCATTGGCTGTTTTAAAAGATAAAGTGGCTGAATTGTTTTATATTTATCGATGTTGGAGATCGCAATTTCAAAACTCCCAGTTTACTGAGCTGAGTCTTAACAATGGAATTATATTTTGTTTGAAAATCTTCTTTAGCAGATACAACTCAATAAGAGTTTCTTCCTGTTCTGCATTGAAGTAACATTAATTCTTATTAGACTTAAAGATTTTGCTTATATATTTGAAAACATGGACCAGAGAAATACGCACCTCCTGGCTCCTGGGTATTTTATACATATGATTTGGCATGTAATTTTTATCATAAAAAATTCATTACCAATAATATAATCATTTTTATGTATTTAGCTTAATAACAGTTGCCATGAATATTATGTATTGTAAGAGTCCCAACGGCTCCCTTAGTAGTACGGGAATTAACGTTCACGCCGTTTTCCCCGTAACACACGTAATGCAAGTTTCGACATGGACTATATCCCCTCTATATACTTGTAAAACACAATATTCAGATTAAAAATGGTATATATTCCTTCAAAGGGTTAGAGGGTGTATATGGATATGGATATGGATTACATGAAGCAAAAATGGTACAGCTTACGGGTGGACCAAGGAGGGGTGCAAAGGAAAGGGTTTGAGGGTTTTGGTAACTATACTGATGCAAAGGTAAGTAGAACGCGGGATTGGATTGGTTTGAAGAATAAAATTGGGAAAACAAACGATGAATCAAGATGATCAGGACAATCACACAATCAAAATGCTCAAAACAGACAATCAATCCATAACAATTTTAATCCCGGACAACCCTCTTAAAATTTGGGGGGGGAGTCCCAGTACTAAAAACGCTAAAAATGGTTGAGCCAAAACAGACAACAACCAACTTTGACCGGACAACCCTCTTAAAGGGGGACAGTACTAAAAACGCTAAAAACCAGGGGGGTGCGGCCGCCTTCCCCCTCGAAACGGTGGGGCAGGGGGAAAAATAGGAAAAGTGGCTTGATGGGTGGGCGTGGGGGGCGGCCGTCTCCTCCCCGAAATCGTCGCCAGATGGTAAAATTTGGGAGTTTTCAGAGGCTAAATATTCAAAATTTTCTAGTTTCAAAATTCAAAATTTTTTCCGGGGTACCCCCGAATTTTAGGGGGGAGAGGGGGGATGTCGGTTATAATCGAGATTTTTGGGGGTATAACCTCAACCCCTTCCCTCGTGCCCACCTATGGGTGTATCTCCCTGGATTTTACTGTTTTGAATGTATGAAAATGCTAAAAATTTAAAATTTTTTAGTTATGGAGCTCCAGGAGTGGAATTCATAGGCCAGCACAAAGATTCGTCGCCAGTAGTTCGTTTATTCTTTCTTCCAAACCAGGTTGGTAATTTAGGTTTGCAAATAGAAAAATCATTTTGATTTTGTAAATTAAAATCCACAAGTACCGATATAATTATATTTTCTACGGGGTGTAGCTAGAGCCAAAAGGTTTTAGGAGGATTATAAGTTCTACGCCCCAAAACCACACTTGGATCGACAAGAATATAAATTTATTTGTCCCTTGCCAATTGATTTGTGTAAAAAAATTTTTGGAGTCTGTCATTTGTTTAAACATTGGAATTTAAAGTTATTTTAAAGAAGAGCAGTCCACAGCCAATGGTGGCAACTGGTAATACCAGATTTGTGCACGGTCTGGAAATGCCCTCTCCGCTTTATTGGAGGATTTGCCCCCCCCCTTTATTCCCCCCCTCGCCCAAAAACCAAAAAGTGTCCAAAAATTATGACGCCATTTTTTGCAATTTTTAGCATAAATCAATGCATTTTAAGCCATTTTAGACCCATTTTTACCTTACTTTCGCTTTTTTTGTCCTTTTTTTCCTTTTTCCTTCTTTTTTTCTCCTTTTTTTTTCTCCCCTGCTTGCCCCCCCGGTTTTATTGCCCCGCCCCCATCCGTTTCAAAAAAATGCCCCCGTGCCCCATCCCCGTTTTTGCATTGTCCCCACAATAAAACCCCCGGGGGCAGGGCACAGGTCTGTAATACAATAAAAACAGCAAACCAAATTTTTATTTAGTATATATTTTTGAATATTGAATTTCGCAGGCAGTCTAATTTTATAGTTTTTGACTATAAAAATAGAGCAAAAAATTATACCCAAAAATTAATTAGGGAGAAGGGGGCTTGCTAGACTCAACCCAACGCGTAGCACCCGACCGGACCGGAAGTTTTCGGTTTGGCCGGACCGGACTGGACCGAACCAAAAGACCGGCCGGACTGGACCGGATATTGGATTCCAAGCAGATATATTTACAAGATGTTTATAACAAGTTTTTTTTACCCATTTTAAACATAATATACATATTACACATAAAAACAAACAATACTGGTAGTTTTCAGTTATATAACCATAGGTGAGAAAGGGGGGCAGGGTGGGGTCCACCCCCCTAGCCTCGAAATTTTGGGACCCCCCCCCCTAGACGAAAATCTAGGGGCCCCCCCCCTCCCCCAAATTTCCGAATTTTTTACCCCTCTAGATTTTGAAATCTGACCCTCCCCCCTCCCCCCTCGGGAAAATTTTAGGTACCTTTTTTATACTAAATTTTCTTCCAAAAACGTGAATTTTCATCACATATTCATGCTTTTACACCCTTTTTATACATGAATATGGTTTTTATTCAATAAAATGTAATATTATCCTATAAAAAACAATTATTAATGTTATTATGGTTTAAAACTGTTTTGCTTTGGACATCGGACCCCACCTGACCCCCCTCTAGATTTCAAAATTTCGCACCCCAGGTCGACCCCCCTAAAAACCTAGGGGGGGGGGTCCGGACCCCCCTGGGACCCCCCTCCTAGAATTCAAAATTCGATTTACCCCGAGTAACCACCCCCCCCCCCCTAGCTTCCCCGACCGTGCTCACCTATGTATATAACTGATTTTCAAACAAATTTTTGGTAATTAAAACTAAAAATTTTACTAAACAAAACACAATACCAGATTTGAATTGCTAAAGAGCACAAACCAAGTAAAAGTAACAAAAAAAAGCAAAATACCCAAAAATATAGCAACAAAATAACAGCAAATCAAATTTATTAAAAAAATGCAACAGAAAAAACTCATTTTAAAAACATAAAAAAACTTTTTTCAACAAAATACTATTTTTTTCTCTTTATTTTGTATTCTTGATAAAGTTTTACTTTACTCCATTACACTTTGTAATTTAGAGCTTTTAGATTGTATTTTAAAAACATCAATTTCTCAACATTGTTTGGTTTCAAAGATGCTCGGTCACCTTCTGAGATTAGTTGAGCAACTTTAAATGCTCGCTCACTGGCAATTGAGGCCGCGGGAGGGGAAAGATATTTCTATTGCTTGGTCATCTAAATGAAAAAATCAAAAGTCTATAAAAACTGAGCAGATAGCTTAAATATAATTTACTAAAATGAATTATGTATTTAAAATATTTTAAACTTCATAATTTAAAAATTATATTAAAAATATTGACAGCAAACAAATCAAAATTTTTCAAACTAACTTTTTGAAAGAATCTATCTGCATTTTCAAAAACATATTATGGTTGGTATTTGCCTTAGCCATAAATATTTTATTTCATAAAAAATCAACAAATAACATAAAAACAATAATATATTGAAGGCGTTTTCTTCTTTTTATATCTAAAAAATTAAAATGTTAACAACAAAAGCATCTGTATAGAATAAAGCAAAAACACAAGCTTCATAACAAATTAACTCCAGTAAAAAAGCTAGAAATTATTCATAAAAAACTTAATATATAGCTTCAAAGCAGAAAGAAAATTAAATAAAATACTAAAACATTAAGAAACAACGTTTAATGAAAAAAATTAAAATTTTAAAATATATTTTAAAAAGTCTTTTAAAACTTTAAAAAAAATTATTAATAACCGCTAACCAAAACATTTTTTTATTTTTTTAAAATAAAAATTAAAAAGTCTGGCCGGATATTTGAAAAGTCTGGCCGGACCGGACCGGACCGAAAAATGGCCAGATATCTGTCGGGCTCTATAGTTTTGGAATGAGGGGCATCTAGTTTTTTTTAATAAGAGGTATAAAATTTAAACGTCAAATGGGGTAAGTGGAACTTGCGCTATCCCTTGTTTCATCTCCCCAAAACTCGGTTGGTCGGGTACAAACCATAAAAGGTATTTTGTGATAAAATAACAAAATCGACTAACTAAGTTAACTCTATCAAAATACTCTCAGTATAAGTGGTAAATTTGGTTAATTTCATCCAGAAGTGGTGTAGAAAACCATAAAATACGCACACACTTCGACAGACCAACACCTGAATTATAAATAGCATTTAGAGTTAACGTGGTTTTAAAAATGTTTTTCAGGGTCGTATTGTGTCACTTCTGCAAAACCAAACCTTCTATCTGTGGGAGGTGAATTTCCGAGACGGGCAAAGTTTTCTGGACGAAGTGACCAGCTGTCCGACTGAAGATCGGTTAAAGCAGATCAGCAGTTGTGTCCTCACCCGCTCTCAAGAAACCACCGACCAGGACAACGAAGTCTTCCCCAATTACAGGTCAATATGCTTTCAACTTTAACATTCCAAAATATTCATCCTAATACAGATGGGCGGTGAAGCAGAAATGAAGACGTGGGGTTTTACCCTACAAATTACGTAAAGAGGTTTCTTTATTCCACCTACTCTTCATTCCATAGATGGGAAGCCTCCCGGAATTTGGAGGGGGTATACGAAACCCATAAATTTTGTGGAGGTGTTTCAAAAAATTTTTTTGGGTATACCTCAAAATACCCCATTTTTAGCGCTTTTAGTACTAATAGCCCCCAAATTTTAGGGAGGGGTGTCCGGAGTACCCCCGAATTTTAGGTTGGTGTCGGCAGGTATTGGCATTTTGGGGGTATAACCCCCTGTCCTCAACCCCCTGCCCACCTGCTCGATTCCGGATAAAGGGGGGGTGGGAAGTAATAAGTAAATAACTAACCCTTACATTTTGGGAAAATTAAAAAAAATCCTTCAAATACTTTTAAATACCTCTAAACTGAAGTTTTGAGGGATAAAAATAAATGTTTCATGCCATAAAATATTATAAAATTTACAAAAAAGTGCTTTTGTCATTTTGCGCTAATATGTTTGAATTCAAAACTTATTACTCATTGGGTAAACAATAAAGTTCCAGGTACTTTGAATAATCAAACAATCCACTTGACTGGCCTTAAAATCCGTAACTCAAATTCTTTATTTTCTCGGAATATATAACATTAATTGTAAAATGCTGCAAAATTGAAACACGCATATTCATGCAAAAATAATAAACACAAAATTTTTTTTACAAAATCCGATAAAAAATACTACAGTGGCGATTTTTAACTCATTTTTTTCCTTAATATTTTATTATTTACTATATTTAAAAATATTTTTTTTAAATAGGATTAATTTTGATTTATTATTTTAGCCTTTTAATTGGAACAGAAAGCGCCAATATCTATAGCCTCGATTGTAAAAGTTTTAAACTAACGGATTACATCATATACCAAGATGCCGTTATTCAAAAGTTAGTTAATTTTTCAAATATTACGTTTTTTTATTATTTGTTATTAAATTTTTGGCAGGTTCCAGTTTTAAAAATAATAATTTTTTAAAAGATTTTAAAATTAATTTTAGCATTCCCGACGACTACAAAGTGAATCCGGGTGCAGTGGAGTCAGTGGCCGTGTTCCCCAGCGATCCGCAGCGACTCATTCTCGGCTATAATCGCGGCCTCATAGTCCTATGGGATGGGAACAATGGAGTCGCTAAGCAGACCTACGTTTCTCAGCAAGGCGTTTTGGTATTTTTAATATTTTTCAAATAAAGCAAACACGCTTAGTTAACTTCGACCGTTTGCTGTTAAAATTTTTCCACATGCAGTTTTGTAAACGATCAGTATAAAGGGTGAGAAAGTAGAGAAGGAAGTAGGTTTCACCTCTAAGCTTCGAAATCCTCCTTCTGCTTCTCTCCAGAAAACATGCAGCCCCGCTGCCACACACCAACTCTCCTCAAATTTTCTAAATTGTTATCTTGACCACCTCGCCTCTAGAATTTTCCGAATGCAATGCAACCCCTCACTCCTTCAAATTGTCAAACTGACCCACGCCTCCTACCTTGCCCTCCTTTTTAATAAAATAATATTTTTCTTATTTTTAAGTACATACAATAAAAATAGCTACAAAGAAAAATAGCTACATACAATTTTTCCTCATTTTTAGGTGCTATTTTTTTTAAAAAATTTTTATCCAAGAGGCGAATTTTCAACGTAAATCCGAAATTTTTATACCTAACATCTGCATTTTAAAATATATACTGTATTCAGTATGACCATATTTCTCAAGTTCTCTTTATAATTAAGTAAAGTAATTGTTTTGAATTTTAAAATGTCTCAAAAAAAACCTGAGAGTGCTGAGACTCAGTTTCTTAATACATTATTTGACTGATACTTGGGTACCGAATACCGATAGTGTTAAATAAACACACACACTTTTTCAAACTAACAGGATTAAGCAGATAAAATAAGTTTGGCAAATTATTTATTAATGGTTCTTTTATCATTGATTGTAATTTTCGTTTCAAATTCAATTTATAACAAAAGAAAAAATAAACTAATTTTTAATTTAATGATTAAATTGAATTTTCTAGTCGGTCCATTGGCACAGTAGTGGTGAAAAGTTCGTGTCCTCGCACAACGATGGGAGTTACATAATTTGGAGCACTGAAGAAAGCAGTCCTCTCGTGGACGCAAACATCCCTTTTGGCCCCTTCCCTTGCAAGCCAATCGACAAAATCATCTGGAAAGCGGCTAGCTCGTAGGTTTTTTAAACCCATGCTATGTCGTCAAATTTAATTTCTTTGTTTTTTTTAATTTAGTATAATCTGTGGTTTTTTATGTTTCCCAGATTTCATTCATTTAATTGTTCAGCTTATTCTCAAGTTCTACTTTTCTGAGTTCATAGTCTGCAATTCGTTTATTGTTTTTAAGCTTATAGGTTTGCATTGAATACTACTTCAGTTAGGCATGTAGCTCAAAAAAGTATCGGTATCGCAGTACTTTTTGTCCAACATCGGTTATACGTATAGGGTTATTTACATCTTTAATTTTTGCAGTTATAAGCAATTTCTTTGTATAGGCTTTCCTTAACACTACCCCTGTGCATAAAAACAACTGAACTCAAAAATTTATGACCCATTAAATTTTAATTTACTTCTTAAAACATCGCTTTCAACAACAAATTGATTTTTTAAACGTGTTTAGTGTTTTATTTTTTGGAGATTTTATTTAAAATTTTGTAAAAAACTTGCACATTTTTAGTGAGAATGATAATGTTTTGATATTTACTGGCGGAATGCCGAGAGCATCTTACGGAGATCGACACACAGTGGCCGTGGAGCAAAGGAACAAACAGAAAGTCTTCGATGCCACAAGCAAAGTGGTTGATGTGCTCACCATTGACAACAATCAAATAGGTAATATTATTTGAAAAACTTTTGAAAAAAAAAACACAGACAATAAAAAAATGCTTACAGAATTCATATTTTGAAGTAACGTGTCGATTGTGTCGTACAAGTATCATCCACCAAACGAAGCAAAACTACTGTGAAAATGTTTTTATGAACTGCCTTGTGAAAATTATTTTCATAAACATTTTGTGGAAGAAGTTTTAAAGTCACAGACCTGTGCACCCCCCCCCCCCCCGAGGGTTTTATTGGGGGGGGGACAATAAAACGATGAGTGGGCAAGTAGAGGAAGGAAAAAGAAAAAAAAAGAGAAAAAAAAAGGAAAAAAAAGGGGAAAAAGAGACAAAAAAGGCGAAAATAAGGTTAAAATAGATCTAAAATTTTTAAAATACATTGAAATAGGCTCTAAAAACTGCAATTCGCGATGATGGCATCATCATAGGTGAAAAATGGCGTCATAATTTTAGGGTACTTTTCCATTTTTTGTCGGAGGGTGGGGGGCAATCCTCCGATAAAGCGGGGGTACATTTTCAGACCGTGCACAGTTCTGAAGTCATTATTATGTTTTTGAAATGAAAAAACTGATTTTAGGTTCAGAAGACCCTCATAGCCTTTTAATTTTGTGCGAGGAGGAGCTGATAGCCGTGGATCTAAAGGACGAGGAGTGGCGATCCTTTCAACTCCCCTACCTTCTTCCTCTCCACGCCTCGCCAATCACAGCCGCTCAGTACGCAGCCGACGTGGATGCCGCGGTGTTGGACGGACTGACGTCCGCGGGACGCGCACAAGCCAGCCGCAAGTTCAACTTTACCGAAAGGGAGTGGCCGATAGCGGGCGGGAAGCTAAACGAAGAGGCAAAGAAAACCTTCCACAACGACCTGCTCGTCACCGGGTATGTGTGACAGAACACTTGGGCATTGATAATAGTTATGCATAAACAACGATACTGGTTTTTTTCTTAGTACACTTTGTGAAAACTGTCAGTTTCAGTGTTGATGATCAAATTAGCCTAAACCCCCGTTGTTAATTTTAGCCACGAGGATGGTACAATAAAGTTTTGGTCGGCTGGCTCAGCGAGTATGAGCCTGGTGTACGTGCTGAACACTGCCAAACTCTTCGAGAACTACAGTGATCCCAGTGAACGTGGGGATGAAGACGATGAGGAATGGCCGCCCTTCCAGAAGGTCTCTTTTTAATATATTGTTGCTTTCCTAACACTTAGGTCTAGGTCGGTATGAGAGAATGAGAATTTAGTAAAAATATAAGAACTTCGTACAATTCGAACACGATTTAATAAGTCGAAAGCTAGGTCCTGATCATAGGTGGGCAGCCTCCTGGATTTTGGGGGGAGTATATCCGACCCCCGTAATTTGGGGGGTGTCCCAAAAATTTTTTTGGGGGTATACCTCAAATACCCCATTTTTAGCGTTTTTAGTATTGGGACCCCCCAAATTTTAGGGGGTGTCTGAGGCACACCCAAATTTTAGGAGGGTTGTCGGCTATAATCAGAATTTTTGGGGGGTATAACCCCCCAACCCCCCTCCTTTGCCCACCTATGATCCTGATGTTTCCATAAGCAAAACATCACTGCTTGGACTGAAATAACATTTTATTATTATATTCCAAAGATTTTTGAAAAACGATTATTATGTTCTGCTTGAATTTTTCTTCACTTTTTATGCGATATATTTCCCGTACCTATTTGACAAATTTATTGCATCACAACGTCGAAAACAATAAATTTAAGTCGACATCCTAGGGGGTTCATCTTTTATTGTTTTTAAACAGATTTAATCCATTGATGTTAAAAAACTTTTTAGGTGGGTAACTACGACCCATACAGCGACGACCCTCGTTTCAGCGTTCAGCGGTTGGTTTTCGATGCGCAAATCGGAACATTATTCGTCAGCGGAACTGCCGGTCAAACTATTATTTGGGATATCCTTTCTGAGGAAAAAGTACGCATGTTTGTTACATCTTGGTTTTAATTTTCACCAATATTAAGATAAAGAAAAGTTTTTTAAAGATGCGTTAAAAATAGCATTAGTAATAATAACCCACAAAATTAGAATAATACGCCTTAAAGTAATAACAATAATAATTGTGTTATTAACCTCCGGGCTGTAGGTGAGTGGAGATGGGTGAAGTTGGAGTGGGGCTTTAGCCATAGGTGAGCAGGGTGGTTATCCCCCAAAAAAAACCCCAATTATAGCCGACACCCCCCCCCCCCTAAAATTTGGGGGTACCCCGGACACCTCCCTAAAATTTGGGGGTCCCAGTACTAAAAACGCTAAAGATGGGTATTTAAGGTATACCCCAAAAAAACTTTTCGGATCCACCCCTCCCCCCCAAATTTCGGAGATCGGGTATATCCTCAAAAATCCGGGAGGCTCCCCACCTATGGCCCTTAAAACATCTCGAAAGCGCGGACGCCCTTTCAAAATTTAAGGTTAACCCTGATGCCTTTCTTCCGTGGCATAATCTGCCTAGATGAGATAAATTTAAAACAACAATAACAACAACCTTTCCCTCTAAAATTCCGGCTGTTCAACGCTAAAAATGAGGTTTTTAAGAAAGAAAAAAACCCCACCCTTTGCAATAAAAAAACTAGGATGCCGCACACCTATGCTTACGGGAGCATGTAACTTGTTGAATTTTTTCTGCAAGTATGTTTTAGTGAAGTAATTTTAACCAAATATTTTTTTTAATTTCGAAAAGATAATTCCTATTATTGATCACTCAATATTAATTTCTTTTATCTGTTTTAGGAAGTTGAATTGTCTGTGGTGCCTGTTAAAATCGTGACAGAAACTGAGAGTTTCGTGTGGAAAGGGCACGAGGAACTGCAGCCTCGGGAAGGTGCGCAAAAGTATCCGCCCGGATTCGCCCCCAGAGTTCTGGTTCAATGCGAACCACCCGCAGCCGTCACGGCCTTGGAAGCTAGCTCAGAATGGGGACTGTAAGCTCTTTTCGCTTTTTTTTGTTTTTCTAAAAACTCCTAAAAATTTCGCGAAAATAGGTCAAAATAGTGAATTTTAGTATTTTGTTTATTTTCGAGCGGGGAGGCGAAAGGGAAGGCAGCCACTAGTAAAGCTCAGAGAAAGCATCCCTGGACCGCGGACCATGTACAGATCTGCTTAGCCTTTCCTTTTTGCCTGTGATCACTTTAACCGTTGTGTTTTGGTCAAGTCGGCTATGGGTTATGGTTAGGAGAGAGATTATGCAATTTTAGAGGAGTTCGGGAGGCTGTAATTGATATGATCTCAAAATGAAAGTTTTAGGGAAAGAGCAAAGGGGCACCCGCCACAAACCTTGTTTTTTATAAATTGACTCCAAACTTTTGAGGCTAACGGTGATTAAAGTGGATCTCACCCTTTATTTAACTAAAAAAATCGTTGTTAATCTTCGTAGTTCGAATTCATGCACTTTAAAGCACTTTAATAATAAATAACTTATTTTGTTATAGTGTAGCAATTGGTACAGCACACGGTTTTACGCTATTCGACAGTGTGCAAAAACGAGCTGTGTACACAAAATGTTTATTGGACCCTAATGGTAATTGTAATATAAATAGTATTGCATTAATTCTAGATAATTTCGCATTATTATTAGTATAATTATAGTTGTAAACTAAAAAAATTCTTCAATCTAATCTTGTTTACTGTTTATCTGGTACGATTACGAGTTTAAGCATAATTTTGTGATTTTTATATTTTTTGTAATTTTAGATCTGAGCAATCCAGCTGCCGCTGCTGAAGGAGCGATCTCGAGGTTTAAGTCCTTCAAGAAATCTCTGCGGGAATCCTTCCGGAAGCGAGTTCGCCGAGGAGAAAGTCCTAAAAAAGCCGTCAGCCCACTGCCTGAATCAAAAGAACCCGCCAGTGTCGCCGCCGAGACTAAAGCTGAGGTATTCTTTGTTTTCTCTGTTTTCAGGTGATTAACGCGTTGTTTTTTTTTTAATTTATTTTTAGTAATCTTAGTATTTTTTCTGATAGTTAATTTTTGTCTCTCTAATAGTTAACATTTTAGGGATGATAAACACTTAAACGTGTGGTATGGATAATAATTTTGTTTTTTATACAATAGAATATTCACATTATAACACCGCAACAGTAATACTAAGAGCAAAAAAAAATATCCTAAATTCGCATGTAAAAAACGAACTTTAAAAATCTTATAATTTCGGTATATTTTCCGGACAGACATAATCTGACCTAATTTTACGTTGTTAGTAATAAAACTACATTTTAAAGTAAGCGTTTGCATTAGTATTTTTTTTTAAAATATTTTATTATTTTTCATGCGAAAATCCATGATAACTTGGCAACGCCAAATTGATCTATAAAATTGTTGTGGATTTTTCAAGCCAGCCGGCAGAAAAGGGGGGCAGAAGCTTGTTTGTAACTGAATTGGTCAATAATATAGCTGACATTTCAAGATACCAATACCAATAAATTTATTTTTTTTATTTCACTTAGTTTATCTAAATAGAAAAAATATGAGATATTTTGTTAACCAAAGACAGAAACGCAGCACATAATGTGCGGAAAATTTAAAAATTTAAACCATTCTGAAACCCTGTAATTGTAATTTTTGTATCCGTTTAAGAAAGTGTTTTTTTTTTTGTTTTTAGAACGATGAAACGGGAGGGTCCGGTAGCGCGTCTAGTAGTCCGAAAAAGAAGCAGAGGAGCCCAAAAAAAGAATCTCCTAAGAGAAATGTTGTGGAAGAAGAAGCGGAGTTGAAGCCGATTGAACGAGCTGTGGAGGCCAGGGGAGAAAGTCCTATCCAGGGCAGCGACCAGCTCAGCAGTCTTGTACGCAGCTTCCTCTTCGCCAGCGCCCACGTAATCGCCAACGGTGAGTTTCTTACCAGTTTCCTAATAAAGCTAGACTAAATGTTTAGAATGTATAGGAACAATTAGATTTAAAAGAGGTTTTAAAGCTTATGTACATAATAATTGTAAGGAATTGCACTTAAAAACACCCCATCAACCACACTAATAGATAGTAAGCTCATTTTTTGTTGTTTTTTTTTGTAAGACTTGCCGACATTTTTAGAAGTAAAACAGATTAATCTGTAAAAAATATTTTTTTGAAAAAATCCTATATTTATAGAAAATCAAATATTAGTTTAATTTTAAAGACAACCATTAATTCAAAAAAAAAACTTTCCTTTGATTTTTAACTAGTGATGTTCGTATCCATAATAATATCATGCTACGGATCTCCTTGTCGGCCATTTAAAGTAGAGAGAGCTATTTTATTTTGTCTGTCAAAAAAATAATTCTAATAATGGTGTGTATTTTAGCTGCCACCCTGTCCAAGACCCTTCTTGTCGGTACTTATGGTGGCAGTGTGCAAATACACACGCTGACCCTGCCTGAAGAAGCTGAAAAGCGTAATTCGGAAGAGATCCAGTGTAAATTGGCTAAAGAAATTCAACTCCAACATAGGGCCCCAGTGTTGTTTATGTTAATCGTGGATGGAAAGGTACGATGATTAGTATTTCTTTTGTCAGTCAATTAACCCGCAACGACTTATCAGCGTTGTGCCTTGATGTAGGTAGGGGCCTACTCATAGATAAACACGGTCACCGAAGCTAGGGGGATGATTACCCCGGGTAAATGACATTTCAAAATCTAGGAGGGGGTCCTAGGGGTGGTCGAACTTCCCTAGCTTTTTAGGGGGGTCGACCCGGAGTAGAAGCTTTTGAAACCTAGAGGGGGGTCAAGTGAGGTCCAATCTCTAAAACAAAATACTTTTAAACCATTAAAGGTTTATTTATAGTTTTTTATAAGATAATACTACATTTTATTGAATAAAAAGCGATATTCTGGTATAAAAAGAGTGTAAAAACATGACTTTGTGTTAAAAACCCACGGTTTTGGAAGAAAATTTAGTATAAAAAAATACTTAAAATTTTCTCGAGAGGGGAAGGGGGTCAGATTTCAAAATCTAGATGGGAGTCAGGAGTAAACAATTCGAAAACTTGGGGGGGTCCTGAATTTTTTTAGGGAGGCCCCCAAAGTTTCGAGGCTACGGGGGAGTGGACCACCCACCCTACGCCCCCCTTGTTCATCTATGGGTCTAGTCCTTCAGGCTTGCAAGTTAATATTTTACTTCGGGCAAATGTTTTAATGTTTAAAAAAAAACTTCAAACCAGGCCTGTGCACGGTCTGGAAATGACCCCCCTTTTTTTGGAGAATTTGCACTCCCCCTCCCCCGTTTTATTGCCACCCCCCCAAAATGAACAAGTACCAAAAATTATGGCGCTATTTTTGACCTATTATGACGCCATTATCCTGAAATTTTTGCAATTTTTGCTTATTTCAATGCATTTTTTTTACTTAAATGTCCCTTTTTGTCCCTTTTTTCCTTTTATTCTCTTTTTTTTCCTCCTGTTTTTCTTTCTCTCCTGCTTGCCCTCGTTTTATTTCCCCTCCACCGTTTCAAAAAATCTGCCCCCCCCCCCCGTGCCTCTCCCCCCGTTTTGGAATGCCCCCCCCCCCCGTCAATTAAACCCCGGAAGCCGGCAATGCTCAGGTCTGCCAAAATTTTATTATAGTAAATTTTAAAATCTATAAAACTTGAAATAATTCTACGAATTTCGCAGAGTAAAATATCCTACTAAGCATAGGCTTGGTGTTTGTAGTAACTTGGTGTGAGGTTTCTGGCATCCTTCCAAAAATTATCTCCTAATTTTCAAATAAGTTTATTATTCTATAAATAAATATGATCGCTTGAAAATCTAACTGATAGTTAAGGTTGACATATTTAGTAGCCATGGATAGTTTATTTTATTGATATTAAATTATTTTATTGATATTAAATTATATTGAGAGACGGACTTTAGAATATTTCATGCAGTAATATAATTTTGATTCATAAAAAAATAAAAAAAACTTAAAGATTATCGAAAAAGAATTGTATTAATCACATCATTTTATTAATCTTAATTTTGTTAAATTTGAATTAGTCTTGCTTAAGCGCATAAGTCTTACTCTTAAAGGACCATCCATTGGAAGGAGCGGTTACAAAAGAAGAAGAAGGCACTCAGCGCTTAATTGTTGCAAGCGAGGAGCAGCTAAAAAGCTTTACACTTCCCACCCTTAAACCAACTAGAGGCAAGTACAAGCTCACCGCCTTGGAAGGAAGTAGGCTTCGAAAGGTCGTCTACGCTAATCTTCAGAGTGTTACAGGTAAAACCCACTTTTTAGACTATTATTTATTAAAATCTAAAACAAATGAATTAAAAAACGCAGTGATTTAATTGGACATTCAGTAATCATTTTAAAACGATTATATAATAAAAACACAATAAAACATTTTATTGCCTAATTAGTCTCATCTGATTGTTACTCTTTTTATGTATTATTTTAATTTTATTTTTAAGTCGCTTCTTTGGAATCTTCTGTGTAAAACTTGTTTTCAAATAAAATGGATTATTTGTTATGCCTCTCCTTAAATTTTAACTTTTTAAGCTCTCACAAATCCCACTAAGTGGGTGGGGCTTTCAGCCAAAAAGTTATAGTGATCAAATGTTCTTCTGTTCAGTTATGCATGAGAGTTGAACGAAACCCAATCTCATCACATTAACCGGAGAACGGAGTTGATTTACTAGGTTTTTTGGACAGTAAGACAGGGTTAAAATCCTGTAGCTGGCCTACTTTAACAAAACAAAACATATTATCATCTATTTTAGTTTAATAACAGTTGCCGTGAATATTATGTATTGTAACAGTTTCTTAATAACAGTTGCCATGAATATTATGTATTGTAGGAGTCCCCTTAATAACAGCAGGGCCGTAGCCAGGATTTCAATTGAGGGGGGGGATTTTCGGGAAGGTGCTTTATAGGTGCCCACAAGGGGGGTCTGGGGGGCGGGAGCCCCCCAGCGGGGTCAAGGGGCGGAGCCCCTTGTCAGGGGGGTCCGGGGGGCAGAATGCCCCCCGGGGTGGGAAATTTTTTAATTTTAAGCTCTTAAAAGGCACCAAAAAACCTAAACTTAAGTACCTAATCTTTATTTATTTTCTCTTTTTTTAATAAATACAACAAAATAAAAATATAAAATAAAATAGTTTTAGGTATTTTATTACCATTTTAATTATAAAAAAAAAACAAACGTTTTCTAAAAAATTTTTGCAAATATTTATACAAAATAAAAATACAATATTTTTAAACTCACTGCACTAATGTTTTGAAATATAAATAATTTCTTTTTTATAACTAAGAGCTTTCATGAACCTAAATCACTTTAAATAATGCATTTAATATATTACAGAGTGATTTGGAAAAAAATTTTTTTTCTAATTTTTTAAAAAAACCCTTACAAAATTTTTTGCCTTCCCAGAATTTGAGGGGGGATTAATCCCCCCAATCCCCCCCTGGCTACGACCCTGAACAGCTGCCATGAATATTATGTACCTATTGTAAGAATCCCCTTAATAACAGTTGCCATGAATATTATGCAGACTTGTGCACTGCCCCCCCCCGGGTTTTATTGGGGGGCGATTTCAAAACGGTGGGGCAAGCAAAGGGGAAAGAAAAAAAATAGGGAGCAAAGAAAAAAAGGACAAAAAAAGCGAAAATAAGGTAAAAATAGGTCTAAAATGGCTTAAAATGCATTAAAATAGGCTATAAACTGCAAAAATTTTGCAATGACGGCGTCATAA
Organism: Microlaimidae sp. YZB2_3; assembly: GCA_030248175.1. Lineage (NCBI taxonomy): Eukaryota > Metazoa > Nematoda > Chromadorea > Desmodorida > Microlaimidae > Microlaimidae sp. YZB2_3. The sequence continues at coordinate 17,654 of JASAMX010005330.1, forward strand.
TAGGTAAAAAATGGCGTCAAAATTTTTGGGTACTTTTTCATTTTTCCGCGGGGGGGGCAAATCCTCCAATAAAGCGGGGGGCATTTTTAAACCGTGCACAGTTCTGATTATGTATTGTAAGAATCCCTTTAATAACAGTTGCCATGAATATTATGTATTGTAAGAGTCCCAACGGCTCCCTTAGTACTGCGGGAATTAAATTTCCCGTGGTTTTCCCCGTAACACGCGTAATGCATTTTGACATGGAATAGATCCGTTCTACTTGTAAACCACAATTCAAATTATAAATGGTATTCCGTCATTTAGAGGGTGTATATTACATGGACAATACATATTACATATTAGAGTGGACTATGGGGGGGGAGAAGGGGGGGGGCTGTTGTTAGAGCGGGAATTGGATTAAATTGAAGAATAAAATTCGGAAAAAAAACTATGAATCAAGATGATCAGGAAAATCACTCAATCAAGATGTTCAAAGCAAACAATCAATCCAGAACAATTTAGTTACAATAGTAATTATAACATGCCCTTTCCTTTAATCCTTTAACAAGGTTGTCCTTAGTCATTATCATGCTGCACTGGCCTGTATTAGTAGTGAGTTCTAATATTGTGTAAGATGATATGAACAGCAATTCCCATTTTATATGGAAAGATTGGGATTTCTACACAAACAAACAAACAAAAAAGCATAAAACTAATTATAAAATTATTTGTTTGTAGATTCTACTAAAGTTGAAACATTCCTAGTCATGATGACTAACCAGGGTGAAGTGCAAGCATTTTCCGTCCATTCATTCAAAAGATATCTCAAGCAAGCTTGTGTTAAGGTATTACTTATATTTTTTTAAATAAGTAGTCAGTAATTAATTACTATAATATAAAAGTAGACATAACAAAGTAATTAATACTACTACTGCGAAAGAAATATAAAACCCAATTTAATTATTAATTTAAGTAAGCGTTAGTTACTACAATTACTTTTGTAATGAAAACAACATGAAGGTGAGCATAAGATGAAGAAATGGGCAGGATAGGTTTCAACCGTACGTGGGCATGGAGGGTTAATCCCTCTCCTCAATTCAAATTTAAAATGACTTTTTAGTGCTTCGAAACTTAGGTTTTGAAGTCAAAATAAATGTTTTAAGCAATAAAAAGCTCAAAATGTTATAAAAACGGCTTTTTGACCTGTTTAGTGTTTTTTACCCTATTTATTCTTAAAATTTAAAAACAATTATATTATGGGTAAGATAAAATACACTTTAAAAAACGATATGGGTAAAATGCGTTTCTCGGATTTTCAATTTTTTAATTTTAATATCCTACCCCCTGTGCTTAACACAAACACTACTAAAACACGGCAGTCTATTTTTTTAAATAATATTTATTAATTTATTGCTTGTCCAAATATAAAATTTAACTTTTTGACTAAATGGACTCTTACTTTCTGCAAAGTAGTACTAAAATCAGTTTGATTTTTTAATAACCAACTGAAAATTGGTGTCTTAATTTTTAGTTAGGATACCCACTCTTCTCTTTAAACAATATCCATTACCAAAATTTTGTTTTTATAATTTGATTTAGTCAGGGGATATCTCTGGAATGCTTTCTGCAGTTTTAACAAGTCGGGCCGAAGGATTCTATCTCCGTAGTGCAAGCGAATGGCAAAGGTATTGTTTATGGGCTGTAATACTGACCGTTATCCAGTTTTTTTTTGTCTGGCGACAGGGCACTGTGTCATTAAAATATGACATAGTTTATTTGACATTGTAAAACTTTTTTAGGATTAAATTACCAAAATATTTGTGGATGAACCAGAAATCGTAACCTGGCTATTTTTGAGGAATTGTCCTTAGATTTTTTTGTTTTATGTCTTTTGTTAATAGAAAATAATTTATTATTTCTTATTTTTTATACATATTTTAATTTACTTACATGCATGTTACAAGTTGATCCGGAGTGAACAATTGAACTCGGCAGTAGGAGAAATAAAATTCTGTTACCCGATTTGGCACCACATGATGTTTTCTTGCAGTGCTTATTTCTTATATACCCTAATATTAGTTTTATGATTTTGAAGAATACACAAGTAAACGCCAATTTTATGCCAGTAATCTCTTTAAACGTATTTAGAGTGTTTTTTAACTCTAAAACCATAAGTTGGGAGGATTTTATCAGTATTTTTCAATAACTTTTTTTCAATTTTTCATATTAGGTAGGAACTTAGGGAAGCAATAGCTTTTACCCCAACTGTGGAGAAAGTTGAACTACCCTTTTAAAAAAATTAAAGGTTAACTCCTTAACACCTCCTCTGTGTCACGTGTATGTAATCACTCTTGATAAAAAAACGTTATATAATATTTAAAATTTTAAAGGTTTGGTTGTGGAGCTCAATTTTCCATTCGTCCTGAATGCTATTTGGATTTGCCAGAAGGTTCTAGACCTCCACCACCAGTGGAAAGCTCGCCAACAGAAGGATCATCCGAAAAACGTGACGACGAAAAGCCCGATGGTGACAGGTTATATCCTATTATCTCAATCTCTGGAAAAATTAAGGCAGGAACTTGGAGTTTTTTAATGAAAAATTTTTTTGGCTCGGTCATCACGATTTTTCACTATAATATTTAAATTAATTTTATGTCGGTGTCAGGTTGATTAAGAACGTCGTGAATATGTGATTCAAGTCATATTTAAATATGATTTCTGCTGCATTGTTTGTTAATAGTAACTGTAGCCAAAGGAATTATATTTTATGATATCTACGACTACATAAAATAAAAATTTGTGTTTAGCTTTTATTGAAAGAAGAATTACTTAAAGTTCTGTCATAATGTTTAAAAATACTGTTTATAGACCTGAAAGTACAGCACCACCAGCTGACACTTCCCTGGGCAGTGGGGATGCCCAGAACTTATCTACCCTACCTACCGATATAACTGTGGACTCCATCCGAGATTATACACAGCAAGGGTAATGAATTTTATTTATTAACCTGTTCCGGTGAAGGCCTTTTTCACCGCTACAACCGTGAAACCTTCGTACGACAAAGGTAAAACCTTCGTCTTACAATGGTTGTATTTTCAAATTACAAATGTCGTATGTAAACCTTACCGCGGTAATCTCTTCGCATGACCTATGTTTTACTACCTTCATACATAATTTTTGTGCGCGAATAGTGCCCAGTGGGCGAGCAAAGTGAAATGGTTAAAGCTGTACGGTAGCAATATGTAAATTTTTGCAAGATGAAATATCCTACGTAATACACCGTACCCTTGACAAAAATCTGCATATTGCTACCGTACCGTTTTCACCACATCAATTTGCTCGCTCACTGGGCACTAGTCGCGCAAAAAATTAGGTATGACGGAAGTATGACATAGGTCGCACGAACGTTTCACGGTTGTAACCGAGGAAAAGGCAATTACGGGAACGGATTAAGCTACTTAAATTACTTTATTCTACATTATGCATTTAGATTTTTTTTAAATATCAATGGTTTATAATTAAAGTAAATTAGTTTCTTTTAGAGTAATTAAATTAATATTGACTAAAATTTTATACTGGCACTAAATGTAGGTCCACTCCAATAAATAAATATAAATAAATATTAAAACACCTTGCATGTAAAAAAAATTGAAAATAAATTGAAATAAGCTGAACATCAGTCGACCGAATTTATTACTTGGAACTTAGAGCCGTAAGTAGGTAACTCAAAGATGATATAAAATTATGCTAATTGGTTTTGCTCAATCTTGGGTTTCAACGGCTACCAACAAATAGCTCCAAATTTCCCAATAATTGTTATTTTGAAAAAAAAAAGTTTTAAAAACACTTACATTTTAGAGCAGTCGGAGAAAGTGCATTGACGAGTATTGAGAAGACAAGCGGTGGTCTTGTCACAGTAACCACGAAAACCACTAAGACCACCATCGTCAAGACCAGTACTGCAGTGGCAGACCAAGAACCCGTCCAGCGCATGACGAACGTTCTGCGCGAATCCACCCAGGAGACCCAAGACATACTAAACACTCAAGCCGGTAATCACACTTGAAACCCCACCGTCCTAATTAGTAGGATTGAAGTTAGCATAAAAAAAAGAGTTGGGTCTACTCTTCCCCCTTGCACTCTACCCCAGAAAAAATTCCAGGTGGTCCTCATACGCTATTACCCTAATACCCTAATTTGATATTCTACCCGCCACAGAAACTTTTAAACTCCTACAGTCTAAGTAAATTTTAGCTACAATTTTTCAAAACTCGTTTTTAAAGCGAATAATACTGACATAAAATTCGTAACAAAAGATCCATACGTAATAAATACTTACTTGCAATGTATAGTAAATCTAAAATAATGCATAATATATCTATTTGACTTAACTTTTGTACATGTTTATTTTTAAGAAATTATTTTTGCTTTATTAAATACAATAAAATTGTGATTGCTTAATATTAAACACTAAAATTAGTTTTTTTTAATTTCAATTTTGTGCATTTTATTGGGTTGCAGTTTTGCACGTTTTTTAAAGGTTCTTGGACGTGTTTTAATTAAATAAAATATTTTTGACAAACCTCGAGCTTTGTTTTTTGCAATGATAACTTTATTTTAACCCGTTCTAAATCAACAAAGAAATGTTTTTCACCGAAAAAATTCATTTCTTTTGCCGTAAAACTAAAATTAAAGAGCTTTAGAAGCCAAAAAACACAAAATATCGTAAGCCTAAATCCCAAGATAAAAAGAAAATTAGCGGAATCACAAAACGCACTATAATAACTAAATATATTCAAAAATACTTGGTTATATTTTTATCAGCGTGATCAAAATACAATATCCAGTACAATTGAAATACGAATAAAGTTTTGTTTTTTGGCGATTTGACTAAAATGCGAAACTTTTATTTTATGTTTTCCTTATTTTAGAATTTTCAGGCATATGGTTTGCAAAATAATTGTGTTTGAATGTTTGTTTCATGATGTTTATGAATTTATTAGCTCGATTTTATTAGAGCAGTTGGACACGGTTTAGCATTGTAATAATCATAGGTGGGAAGGGGGAGTTGGGGAGGTTATACCCCGCCCCCCCCCCCCCCCCAAAAAAAAAAAATCCCGATTATAGCCGACACCCCCCCTAAAAATTTGGGGTACCCCGGAATTAATTTATTGCTATTTACTTAATTTGCCATAATGTCTATTGAATTATGGTTTAATAAGTGTACCGATTTTCAGCTTTTGTCAAAACAAAAACTAACCTGCTTTGATATTAGATCTTATTAGAAATTTTTTGTTTTAGAAAAAATAATTCATCTTTATAAATCTTTCATGTTATTTTTTATTAGTTTTAGTTTGAAAATAATTTTATTTCAAGGTAATTACAGACATGTGCACTGCCCCCCCCCCCCCCGGGGTTAAAACGGGGGGGGGGGCACGGGGGGGCAACTTTTTTGAAACGGGCGGGGGGCAATAAAACGGGGGGGGGGGCGGGAGCAGGGGGAGAAGAAAAAACACAAAAAAAGGAGAAAAAAACAGAAAAAAAGAAGGGAAAAGGGAAAAAAGGGACAAAAAAAGCGGAAATAAGGTAAAAATAGGTCTAAAATGGCTTAAAATACATTGAAATAGGCTAAAAACTGCAAAAAATTCGCGATGATGGCGTCATCATAGGTCAAAAATGGCGTCATATTTTTAGGGTACTTTTTCATTTTTTGGCGGGGGGCAATAAAACGGGGGGGGGGGCAAATCCTCCAATAAAACAGGGGGGGCATTTTCAGACCGTGCACAGGTCTGAATTATGTGTATTTTTATAATTTTGGTTTAATCACAGCGACATCTGTCTTTATTAAATTTTGGACTTAAGGGGGATTCTAAAATTAAAACACTAAATAAAAACAATAAAAAGTAAAAACAAAAAAATATATATTATTTTAATATATTTTTTGTTTAGAAGATGAAATAGCGCGGATCAAAGCATTAAACATAGAAGCTGCTGCTGCTAATGATGTTCCAAAAGAAACTACTGTTACAGTAACCAATGGAGTTACCGCAGAATAATAGGACTTTACGAAACTCAACCATTTACTCTCATACTCACTACGTTTGCGGTGTTTTCTTATTGTAAATCAAATTTCAAGTATTTTCAATGCGGATAATTTTATATTGCTTTAAGTAAGACAAAAATCGTTTTATTATAAAATAAAATTATGTCACATATAATCCTTTTGCAAAAACAAAAAATTGATTCTAAAAAAAATACTTGATATTGTAAATGAAAAAATGCATTACGTACTCTGTTTTTGAAATTTATCATATTTTTATACTCCACAATTTTCACAAGTTATTGATTGTACTGCCATTCTTCTGTTTTTATTATAGTAATAATAGTTTGATAATTGTCTTTTTTGCTTGTTTTGCTTATTTATTTTTCATAGTAGACTTTAGATGATTCTAAATAATGATAAATTTAGTAATAATTACATTTCATTTTCTACCTGTTATGTTGTAGAACTAGGTAAAGTTTAAGCTGTCTATGGGTTTTCACAGACTAAATGAATTTTCACACAATGTCCATTAAAAGGCGTGCAAAATTTAAAAACTATAAATATCATAGTGATGTGGATTAAAAAATTAACGAAGTCATGAGCTTTTAAAACGTAATACGTAGATTTTTTTGCACCAATGGGGATTTCAAATGTTACATAATCTCTCCAAATCACTTGTAAGAATAAATTCTTAAATTTTGATGTCGGCAAAAAAAAGACTGATAATATAAGATAATGCAAAAACTAAACTGTTTAGACAGTTGTAGGATGGTCTTCTACTTCAGGTTAGGATTTATACCCCCTGCCTGGTCGAGTATCTTTGAAAATTACCCTACCACATTTTTAAATTGGAAAAATCAAATGTTTATGTAATTTACTTTATTATAGTTGAATTATATCTGGCTGATGTCGAAAATTAGAATGCAGACATAAAGAATCAAGGGGACCAATTAAAATTGTACGATAATGACTTTTTTTTAAACAAATAAGAACGCAGATTTTTTTTTAATTCCGCCTTTGACAAAATATACGAAAATTAACAAACTATAGCTCTTAAAAAACCTGCATTTGGGTTACAAAATAATGATTAAAATACAGGTTTTAAACTTTACTATTAAACCGCTTGAGTAAAAAATTTCGAATGGTTTTGTTGTTAAATAGTCGATTCAATACTGCAATTATCGAGGTCAGCTAGATTTATTTCTAAATAGATATAGTCTAAAGTGCATGTCTAGATAGCATAAAATTAGAAATTTATGACAATAATTAAGTGCTTAAACTTTTGTTTTGTTTATTAAGTTTTGTTATTGTCTTACAAACCTTTAGGAAGCCTTTTACCCTAAATATTGCTTTTGTGACAAAGGTTAGTGTGTATTTCGTTCAGGTTAACGTTAATCAATAGAAAAATTAAACGTATCATACATAGTCACTGAATCTTGTTCGAAAGCTTTTGCCAACTTATGTATTTATTTATATTATATTTTCCTTGTTTTTGTTTATTTGTTATATTATTTTGTTATCTTGTGAATGTTAACAATGTGCACCTTATAGTCGCTGATAAGTGTTTTTGTGCTATAATCCTCATTAAGTGGGTTTTTAATTTAATTTTTTGTTTAGAGAACTGCTTTGTTAAAATTGTTACGTTTTTAGCGTGCTAACTTTTTTAATATCAATCTTAAATTTAAATTATTAAAGTAGGTTTAAACATAAAAAGTTAATTTTGATTGTAATGCCAAAATTACGATAAACGCAAGGGTATTAGCGTTTTTTATATTATGCTAATGCACAAAATATTAGTTTAAACTTCTTTAAATTAGAAGTTTTTATATCTTTAGAAGACATAAGACTAATTTAATTGTTAATCAAAACAAAATTCGACAAAAAATAAGTGTTTATGTCATTAACATTACCAAAAGGATTATTTATAAAAGAAAAACAACACTTAAATCTGTCTTCCTTTTATTTTTTATGGTAATATATTTTGATATAATATGTATTTTTTAATTAAAAAAAGCTATAAAACTTGTTTTTCAATGAACTGTAAACTACACTAACATGCATATTTTACTTTATTTTTGTGTTAATCTCTTGTTTATATCAATTTTTTTCATATATCTAAACTAAAACCTTTATTGAAGGTTTAGTTTTACTTAATAGGATGAGCCCAACATCAGCATCCGTGGATTTTTTTATTGCTTATTTTACTTATAAAGTTACAATACATAATTGTGTTTTTTTTAGATTTCTATGAAGCTCCCCTAAACTAAACTTATGGTCTAAAAAATGTTTTAGTGTAAAAAAAGAAATAAAATGTGTTTTGACCGAAAATTAGCCGTTGTCTAGACGTATTTTTCTTTAAAATTGAAACGTATATGAGTTAAATAAACTCCAAAATTAAAAAAAAAACTGGTAAGAACAAATGTGTGCACTGCCCCTGGGGAGGTTTAACTGGGGAAGGGGAAAGAATTTTGTTTAAATCAGGGATTTGCAAAAAAGAGGCAAAATAGTCAAATTTAAGATTTTTTTTTAGTTTTTCCTTTTAGCAGGGGACCTGGGAACATAGCCACTAATAAAGTGAGTGACATTGTCGGAACGTGCACAAATCTGTTAGGAATGCATTAGATTCACAGATGTGAAAAATTGAAATTAGAGCATATCCCTAAATATATGTTAATAATTTACAGCGGTAGCCTCAAATAGTTATGGGTTTTAATTTTCATTTAATTATAAATTCAAAAAGTTTCCGTCGCGCATTCTGGAAAGAAGTTCACTATTTTAATGAAATTTTTTTTTATTTTGCAATATATTAGCTTTATGTAGTTAATATGCTGCAAATTTTGGTCTTAGTGGAAAAAAATCTCAGATTCTGTGAATGATATTTGTTAATGTTGTTAAAACGTTGTATTTCATTACCAGTAATGAATGCTTTGTACTAAGGTTTCTTGTATATTTTTTGTGAGTACCATGGGTCAGTTTTTGTTGTGCTAGTAAAAAAATACATTCATTATTATTTTACTATTAAATATTCGGCATGTTTTTTGCTGAACTTTTCTCTGTAATAATGTTTTTCTTATTGCAAGAATTTATTTAAGTTTTTGTTGTGAATTCAATCAACAGAATTAAAGTCTTTAGCTACAAAATGTGATATTTTGTGTTTAAAAAGTTTGCACTTGACTAAACTGATATTGCGCCTTGGTTCGTTTACTTAAGATATGGTATCACCGTATACAAGGCCATAATTCTACGCGTTATTCCTTTGCTTTGTAGGTAGACGCTGAATTCTTTTAAATTCTTCTACGATTAAAATTCGGTAAGCAAACTTTGTTTTTGTCAAAACATTTATCATATCGTCCTAACCAATGATTGGTATGCATTAAAACGCTGTGTAAGATGATGAAACAAATTTTGAGCCAAAAGTGAACGACGAACCTACGTGCGTAATGTATGCGCGAATTTAATTGTCGATTGAATTGTAGAATTACGTAGTTATAAGTCTTTTTAATAATATGATATAACAGTAAAATAAATTCTAGCTTACTGTTTTCGATGACCTTATACAGATGCTGTTTTTTTTTAAATAAAACTGTAAAAACGAGTGTTTTTTTTTTCTTTCAACAGTCTATAGCAACAGTTTACTAAAGTCTGAAATATTTTAGTTACTTGTCACTGTAAATATTAAATAATAAATGTTGTTGTTGTTACATTACCTGAAACATAAAATTATCTACCCTATGCAGATTATACAAAGGGCAGGCGCTGAGACAAGCCAGGAGGGCGAAAAAATGTTACCCCTTCAGGGCCGTAGCCAGGATTTGAATTGAGGTGGGGATTTTTTGGAAGGTGGTTTATAGGGGCCCACAAGGGGGGTCTGGGGGGCGGGAGCCCCCCAGCGGGGTCAAGGGGCAGAGCCCCTTGTCAGGGGGGTCCGGGGGGCAGAATGCCCCGCGGGGTGGAAAATTTTTTAATTTTAAGCTTTTAAAAGGCATCAGGAAACCTAAATTTAAGTACTGAATCTTTATTTATTTTCAGTTGTTTTTTTAAATAAATACAACAAAATAAAATAGTTTTAGGTATTTTATTACTATTTTAATAAAAAAGAACAAACGTTTTTTAAAAATAAAAAATCTTTATTTAATTTAAGTTTTTATAGTAAATGCTTCAGTTATTAATATCCAAAATTGTCCAAATTGTCGCTGGGGTTCCAACAGTTGTTAAGTAAGTTTTTTCTTTCATTTTCATTGAGGTTCCTGCCAGCGAAATTGGATATGTCCATTAAGTGCCTTTGTGGCTCTGTCATTTTAACTGTAATAATTGAAGAAGACGGTTTTAAAGTGAGTAACCAAAGCATTTACAATAAAAAATCCTAAGAAAACCGCTTTTTTATACCAAAAAAGTGGTTAAATCGTGACTTCCCGCTCTTTGATACTGCCGCTTTTATGCAAATATTTTCACACAAAACAAAAATACAATATTTTTAAACTCACTGCACTAATGTTTTGAATTATAAATAATTCCTTTTTTATAAATAAGAGTTTTTATGAACCTAAATCACTTTAAATAATGCATTTTAGATAGCTTTAATACATTACAGAGTGATTTGGAAAAAAAAATTTTTTTTTCTAAATTTTTAAAAAAAACAAAGGGGGGACCCTTACGAAATTTTTTGCCTTCCCAGAATTTGAGGGTGGGATTAATCCCCCCTGGCTACGGACTTGCCTATGGTTGAGACTCTTCGTCCAATATTGATAACGATGTTTTTTATGTTGTTGTATTCCCTGAAACTTATCTTCCCTATGCAGATTATGCAAAAGGCAGGCGCTAAGACAAGCTAGGAGGGGCGAAAAAAAGTTTCACCCCTATGGTTGAGACTCTTCGTCCAACATTAATAACGATGTTGGCAATCTTTACCGCTAGAGTGTTCACTGCATGCAGTGTTCACCCATTCTGAGGTCTTTGTCTAAAGGATTTTTTAAGTCACCTGATATTGATCTTACTATTTAATGGGTACATGGGCAGCATAGGTCTTCCTGCAAAGCCAGAGTGGTACAAATTCCACACACAATGGAGCTGTATTTGTCCACTAACTTGCAAGATGGAAAACTGCCATGTGTGGCTGACGTATACACAACAACCTTTTTCTAATAGATTTTCATTTAGGCTTTCTGTATATTTTATAAAAACTATAAAATTTGTTTGAGGAAAAGTTTTAAATTAAAAATCGAATGATTCCAACGCTTTACGTGTTAGAACCACAGAAGTTGATATTTGAGTGTAGGTTAGAAGCATCGCTAAGTTATTTACCAATTTTGCAAAAAAATCGCACATAAATTATTGTGAAAAACATGTCATTTCAATCAAAAACGCTCTGATAAGTAAATTTTTAATTTACGATTTAGGGGTTTTGGGCTTTCGCACTAACTGAAAATGTAATTATTAACAAAATTAAGTTCAATTTTAAGCACAACATTTCAGCATGACAATGACAAGAGAGTCGAGGGATCCTGATCGCGGCTATGCCGTTGTTTACTCAGTAGTTGATAGGTGAGTTCAATAAATCTTTTTTTGAAACAATATTATAGTATTTACTAGATGCTCTCCTAAACTGCGACCTCTGAAACAGACTCCGCTTTTAAAACCTGGAACTTCGAAGCTCTGCCCTATTTTTTTAACCAATTTTATGAATAATTAAAATTTGATTCCCTGGATTATTTTGTCAAAATCTTTTTTTTTAATTTTATTAAAAACAATAAAAATAGTCCTGAAATGCATATAGAGTAAGTAATTAAAAAATATTTAAGCTTATAATCGATATTTAAGAAGCGGAGCTTATTTCGCTTTAAATGGCCGGAGCATAATATTGGAGAATAGAAACATTACAAAAATGATGTGGTTTAGAAAAAAATCTTTTGAGCATCTCTCGTCAAATGAACGATCGATATCTATATAAATAGACGTAATGTGTTTGTATGTGTGTGTCTGTCTGTCTGTGTGTGTGTTCCCTAACTCCTCCACAACCACCCAACGGATTAGATTGAATGAGGTATCATTGGAAAGCTTATAGCCTGGAAAATGTCGTAAGGAGGTTGAAATATAAAAAAAAATTTACATGGACATCTTTAGACTGGAAAACACATTTTCATCAAAGGTGACCCTATGGATTTTGGAAGTAAAAAATTTCTTTCTTTAAATTTTCTTAAACTTATTGGTAAGATTAATTATCCAGTGTAAAGTCAGAATATTATGGGGTTTTTTTGAAAAAATGAACATGGACATCTCTATGCTGGACAACGTTTTTTGACTGAAGAGAAGAATGACTTTCTCCCGAGCCACAAAAAGGATTGGGCTAAATAATATATCATTGCAAAGCTTACATTGGGAGGGAATATCATAAAAGGGTTAAAATTTTAAAAAAATTACATGGAGATGTTTAGACTGGACAACGCAATTTCACTAAAGGGTACCCTATGGATTTTGGAAGTTGAATAAATGTCCTCAACTACAAGAGGGATTGGGCTAAATGAAATATTATTGTAAAGCTTACATTCCAAAGAATGTCATAAAAGGCTTGAATGTTAGAAAAAATAAATAAGAAGGACACCTTTGTGCTAGACAACGCATTTTCACCAAATAAGGGGAACCTTCTCCCCAACCACAAAAGGGATTGGGCTAAATAATTTATCATTGCAAAGCTTACAGTCTGGAGGATGTCACAGATAGGTTGAAATTTTGAAAAAAAAAACATGGATATCTTTATGCTGGACAACATATTTTCATCAAAAAGGGAAGGACCTTCCTTTTCAACCACAAAAAAGATATTGGGGTAAATGAGATATTATGGGAACTTTATATTTAAGGGTGCATCGTAAAGGCTAAGGGGGTTGAAATTAATAAAAAATTAACATGGACATCTTTATGCTGGACAACGCATTGTCACCAGAGGGAAGCACCCTTTTCCTCAACGAAAAAACGAATTGGGCTAAATCATTGCATAGCTTACAGTCACGAAAATGTTATGGACCTACCTAGCATTACAAAAATTGGGTCGGCGATCCAACAACGAAACAAAGTTACTCTCAAATTAAATGCATTTTGTTGTATTATTTTTGAAATTAGAAATACTACAAATAATAAAACATCTATTTGAGAAATTTTGACGTGCTTTTTTGTATTAAGTTAAAGCATTACAAAATGTTTTTTCTTTTGGTTAACCAAAATAAATTTACATATGAAAAACCTTATTAATGCCTAAAATAGCTCTAAATAATGGTCAGAAGTTGACAAAAGTATTCGAAATTGTTTTAATATTGTTTTTTAATCTCCGGTTTCCGAAAAAATTGGTAAAAATTATTGGTTTCATAACGAATTCTAATCTCGCGGGGGGACCGCGTACCCAAAATTTTGTAATGCTAGATAGGTCCATAACCTTACAGATTTTGGGGGATATACATACCGTGTAAAATTTTTGGCTCAAAATGTTTGGGGCAAATATCCCGCTTTATCTTTTTTTTAGCACTAGAACACTCCAAATATCAGATTACCACCAAATTTTGGTGCAAGGAAGGAAAGAGAATTTTTTGGCAGTTTTAGGATTTTGTTTTGGAAGGGTATAACCACAACCCTCTTTTCTAAAAATAAAATAACGTATAAAATTTATTTTCATAACCACAAAATGATCATACCTTTTTAGTGAAATACCATACACGAAATTTTTTTCAGTTCACATTATTTGTATACAAACTAACTGAGAGGCTTATGTAACCCAACGATCATAAGAATCCGAAATACCGCTTTTAGTTTTAAGCCTCAAGATTAATCCATCTCACGTCATATAGATTGTATAATTACTATAAGTAAAACATATAAATAGTGCCACTAAATCTTTGTCAGGATAGTAAATATAAGGCGAGAAAAGAGTAGACGTGATTAAACCTGGGAGTCAACCGGAACCTCTGATCCAACCAACTACCCAACCTTACCACAGCCCGAACCCAACTTTACAGCCCACACCCGAACCCTCCAAAATTCCTAACTTTATGTATTTGTTTTAATGTGATAAATTCTCTTGTTTTCATACATAAACGTTTCTTTTTTTGGCTAAATTTGAATTCTTAAAAATCAACACACACTACACTCGTAACTTGTTGGCAAACCAAACTCAAATAAACAACAAAGTCAACTCGTTACAGTGATAATAACTTACTTTCGTTATCGTTTATTGGAAATGTACTTTTAAGTTATGTCATTTAAATGGTCTATTGATTATTAATTCCGGTAAATTAAAATCTGTTTGAAATAATGAGTCAAGTCATTAATGACAATTCTCCACGAAAGTTTGTGTGATTTAAATCGGAGATTAAGTCATTAAATAAGGAATGCTAGTCCAGTAGAAGATTCAGAAAATAATTCTGGGATATTTCATTAATGGTATTGGTACGTAACCTTGTTTCCGTTCTTTGTACATGAGCTGCATATTTTTAGTATATTAAGTTTTTTGTTAAAACTACATTATACTAAGAATATATATATGTGACGACCCAAAGTGGAAGCGGAAATAACCAGGCACTGAAAAATTTAGACAGCCAAAGTTATTGAAAAATTTGGCCGATACAGGAATTGAACCCGTAACCTCCAAAGTCGACTCTGGCCTGCTATCCATTACACCATAGGCCGGACAAAGAAAGGAGAAAGATAATCGCCTTTTATTAACGCTTGCACTTTGAATTTTCACGAAGGGACCTGGGACACAATGTGTCACATATAACACAAGAGAATGTCCGACTGTACACTAAATTTTCACCAAAATTTTGCTAGAAAACGCGCACATGCACAACTTTCTGCTACTTTTTTTCGCAAAAATCTGCCATTTTCTGCTAGTTTTCCCGCGCAGCGAGTTTTAAAGCGGTGTTAGTTTTCTTGCAAAAAAATTGCGCTTTTATTTGCTCGTAATGCTAATTTTTTCGCGCTGCGATTATTTTGGCACGACAAAAAACACATTGCGTATGTGTGACTTTTCTAGCAAAATTTCGTTTGGAAATTTAGTGTACAGTCAAAGATTCTCTTGTGTTATTCTTGATTATACTAAACATTGGAATTTTTTTAGTAGTCCTCAACCGGATAGAAAATCAGATTCCACTGGATTAGAATCCGAGGACTATTGGTAAATATTTAATTTTGTTTTTATACTAATTTAAATCCGGAAAATGCTATGTTGTGTAACTTATTTAAATTTAGTGTACACCAACTTTTCAACAATATCCCTACTGAAGTTGAATCTGTACTCCGGCCAATAATTTTGTCCAAATTAACATCTAGCGGTTATGTACCAGGATACAGTGCTATTTTTAAAGAAAATTTTCGCGGAAAAGCAAACACGTAAGCTTCGATATGTGACATAACGTGCATAATAATCTTTAAATATCCTTTTATAACATCATTATCATTAATTTTTTTTATCTTTTTTCTAACTAAAATAATTTGGTGAATTTTAAGAAGAATTTCGTAATAAAGATCAACTTGCTTATAAAATACGGGTACCCAAAATAACAAAACTAAGTAAATTTTATTAAATTTTATTCCATTTTAATTTTTATTGCCATTTGATTTTAATTTTTGTTTAGTTGTGTTAGTTTATTATTTTGTGTGCTGATAAAGGGTTTTAGGCGGTAATATGAAATATTTATAACCGCCCGCCTTTGCTATAAAAAAGGTATTATTGTGACATCAACAATTTAGGTTAAGGACCTATTTTTATATCATTTTTTGGTTTTTATGCTAAAAAACTTATTTCAATTTTGAAAAAAATAAATTTAGTTGTGGATGTTGTTGAGTCTCTTAAAAATTTTTTTCAATGTTCCAAAATTAAGGTGGAGTTTAGGCTGATCCATAGATAAGATGGTTTAACCCAGATTTAAAAGTGAACCGAGAGAAGGGGAAAGGAGGGAAGGTTTTTAATCTTAATACGTATTCTCTAATCACATTAATATTATAAAAAATCATCATTTGTGCAATTTTAGGATATATTTTAAAAAACACTAATTTTAGGTCAAATGTACTTTTTCGTTTTCAGCTTTTTTATGACTTAAAATAAATTTATAACTTAAAAACTTAAGTTTGAAGGTGTTTAGAACTGGAAATCATTTGAAACCGTTTTTTTAATTTTCTTAAAGTAAAAAAGGATGGCTTACAGGTTCCCCACTCCGTAATAGGAATAAAGGTTGAATAACCTTCCCAAAACTTCGTATATTATGTTTGTTAACTCCCTAACCCTCTCCTCGTCTCTCCTAACAACCCACCACTGTGCGTTACCATTTTATAATTGTCAAAGAATCATTTGGGAATATTGCGATGGATAACTACGCCCGTTATTATACAATCTTAAAACCAAATTTTTTTTGTTTGTAGAGAAAGTTCAATTTTGGAATACGGTGTCTATTTAATCACTTTTAATGCAGTAGCTGATGAATCAATTGTAAAGAAAACCACAGTTGCCATTGCTCTGTTACACCCTGAAATTGGAGTTTTGCAAGGATTTCAACAAGATCTGGACAATTTCGTAAAGCCTATTGCCTCCCATATAACAAAAGATACAAAAGTAAGTTATAATTTTTATAATACGTTAAGTGTGTCGGATTTCTTTAGGTCGTACCCAATTTGTCTGAGGTTCAAAATATGTCTGAGCAATATTATATTTTATTCTTCTACTAATTTAAATATTTTGTTTTTTTTTTTAATTTTTCATATATATCGAAATCAAAGTATCTATTTATCTATGTCAGAAAAGATTTTCAATATTTCGGACAATTATTGATCGTAATTATATTTTACCGAAAGATTTCATAATTATCACACTTTTAAGAATGTAGTTTTATCCAAAGTAAAGTTTTAACTTTTTTAGTGTCTTAAAATGGTTACATTATTAATCATAACATAAAACCCTTTCCTTAAATCTAAATCCTGTCACAGAAGTAGCACAGGTAGTCCTTCGATCATCTTTTTGTGACTGAGAGCATCATTGAATTAAAAGTTTTTATGAATAAGAATGAAAAAGTACAGGTAATTCACCAATTTATAATAAAACCACAATCGAATTCATTTTGATTTATAATCTATTTATTAAAGTTTACTTACATTTTACCAAAATTCAATTTATTTATGCACCTCCTGTTCACGATTTTTATTAATTTAGGAATTAAGTGATGAAATATCCCAAAAACTGAGTGCTTGGTATGATAATTGTGTTTCTTTTTTGCAAAGTGCAGTGGAGCACTTGGGAGATTCCTTGCAGTATTTTTTATTTGCAGTAAGTTATTATTTTTGCAGTATATTATACTAAAGGTAAGTTTGAATATTCTCTAAAATGATAAAGATTAATGAGTTGAGTGCCCAATTTATGTGGGTTGACGGGGGGATTTTGAAAGTAAAGTTTATTACGGATTTATTACAGTATTTTGCTTTTTCAATAAGTCTATGTTTGCAGTAATTTAGTTTATTTTTCAAAGCAATAAGTTAATAATGCTTTTGCCCCCCCCCCCCCCCCGGCCCCGCCTCCGTTCCCCCCCGTTCCCCCCCCCCCCCCTTTTTTCCAACAATGTTTACATCGTAGTTTTATTTTATTTTGCATGTTATTTTGTGCCGTGATTTGAATATTATAACAAAAAGCCACTCCAAATATCAAATCAATTCTAAGAAAATAAAAAATATTAGCTCTCTCCTGAATTATCCTGCAGTTGCATGCAGCCTACCTGTTATTTTCCTCAAAAATAAACATTTTAGTTTATCTAATAGCAATCAAAGCAACTTTTTTGTGTTTTTACTATAAAAAATTAATTCTTTTTTAGTAATTTCAAAAAAAAAAAAAATACTGCGTAGTGTTAATTCTTTATATTCATCTCACGTTTGTATTCCGAGAAAAATTTTTTTAAAGTTTTTGGTATTTTTGTAATTAATTTCTGTATTTTTTCTAAATAGGAGATTAGCTTGAAAAACAGACGTGTATTAATTTAGATTCTATCCGGAAACATTTTAATTTGTCATGGGGATCAAAGTCTTTGTGAGGACGTTTCTAAATTCGCTGAACTATGTGGGTCTCAGGAAGATGACCCGAACGGTCAGGAACCCAAACCTATATTTCAGGTTACAGTGAATTCAACTGATGTAAACTTGTCTGAAACAGGTTAACCAACATTCCGGTTATATTTTTTTAAAGTTACCACTTAGATTCCAAAAATATAGACCTACCTAGCATAACTAAATTTTGGGTCGGCGGTTCCACCACGAAATTAAAATTTGTTATAAAATAAAATATTTCAGTAACTGGAGATTTAACAACGATATTAAAACTATTTTAAGTTTTCTAATATTTTTGATCATTTTTAAACCTATTTTGCGTAATTAAGGTTTTTCATTTGTTAATTTGTTGATTTAATCAGAAAAAAACATTTTTTAATGCTTAAATTAAGACATAAAGCCGTCAAAATTTTCGAAATAGATGTTTTAATATTTGTAATTATAAAATAAAATATTTCAGTAACTGGAGATTTAACAACGATATTAAAACTATTTTAAGTTTTCTAATATTTTTGATCATTTTTTAACCTATTTTGCGTAATTAAGGTTTTTCATTTGTTAATTTGTTGATTTAATCAGAAAAAAAAACATTTTGTAATGCTTAAATTAAGACATAAAACCGTCAAAATTTTCGAAATAGATGTTTTAATATTTGTAATACCTATTTCAAGTTTTGAAAATACTACAATGAAATGTATCTAATGTGTGTTTTGTGGCGAGACCACAAATTTTTCATGCTAGGTAGTTGTATCTCATAGCCTCATGGACGAAACGACAAAGCCCTTAAACAAACTTTTTTAAATAAAACGAGTTTTTTTTCTACTTTTTTAAAAAATTATTATTACCTACTATTATTTTTCTGAGTTAATCTGTATTCCATAATCGTCTTAAATGTTAAATATTTGTAATAAAAACGTTTTAAAACCATGCTAGATGCATTAAACTAAAAGTGCTGCTGGTGCAAATTTACCCAAAATCTATTCAAAAATGATTATTCTCGCTAACGGTGCAGTAGAGTTATACAAAAGTTTTATTAGTATATAAGAATTTATGTTAAGATATACATTGATATAATTATCATTTGAATCAACCGTCGCATCTGTGAGATATGCTCGCCAAAATTTTTTTTAATCAATTATCTTTGAACAGACTGGTTTCAAATTTAATTGTATTATGTATCTTTCTAGCAAGTGGCTCTTAAACAGTTATTCAGTCGTTCCAGGTAATACTATTAATATCCCCCAAACTGAGTTATGTCCGAGTGCAGTTTTTTTTATTTTTGATTAATTATTATTAGGGTTATAGTATAGTAACTATTAAGGTGAGATATTCAAAGGAGCAAAGAAAAAACTTTGCATTTAAGGGTTTTTTAGCCAAAGATATGGTATTTTTTGTTTCACTTTTGAGACCTTGTTGTGGAAACTATTTTTACTATATAGCCAGGCATTCATAACACTCACTTTTTTCTCTTCCACATTTTCTTTTTTTTAATTTTTTACTTATTTTATTTTTACATCATAGTTATGCGTGGCTGTTATTGATTAGGTACTTAATATTTTAGAAACCAGTGACTTCAGCACTGAATGGGCTCATGTGCTCCATAAACTCGTCCAGGGCTCTGCATCCCCTCATGCTGTTCGAGAACTGACATTGGCATTCAAGCATAAAGCTTTTAAAGATTTAAACACCTTCCAGCGCATGTTGGGTGCTTCGGAAAACGATCATTATCAACTGTACAGGTAATTTTACTTTTAATTTCGTGATAAAAAGTGGCACTGGTGCATTCCATTATAGTTATAGTATAATTTTAATAATAATATACTTTCATAATTGTATATTACATTAAACAAAATATTGTGGATTTTATTTTGAAGAGTATGTTATTATAATGAAATTTATTTATTTAAAAGGTTAAAAAGTTATAGAATATTTATTTAGCTTAAAGTAGGATACATAAAACCATAGGTGGGCAGCCTCTCGGATTTTGGGGGGGGGGTCAAATAAATGCTTTAAAACTGTGTAAAATTGAAATAAGACCTTATTGCAACTTACAAATTTTATTTTTTAATTTTTTTATTAATAATGTGTTTATATTCTTATAATTAGATTAGAAATCATAGTTTTTTTTAATAATTACGTAATAATAGAATAATAATATTATTGTCTTGATTATAAAGTCAAGTATCACAAACTTTTAAATCCATAATCTTATATTTAATTAAAGATTATATACATACATGGGCGTAGCCAGGGGGGCGGGGTCTAGACACCTCTTTTAGGTCGGCAAAGGGAAAAATTTGGAGTTAGACAGACACCCCCTTTTGCAGTGGCGTGCCCAAGATTTCATTTCGGGGGGGGGCGGTCTGGGGGGCCTACTAACCCTGATGGGAGGGTCTGGGGGGCGGCAGCCCCCCAGATATGGGGGGTCTGGGGGGCGAGAGCCCTCCAGCGGGGTCAAGGGGCGGAGCCCCTTGTCAGGGGAGTCCGGGGGGCAGAATGCCCCCCGGGGGAGAAAATTTTTAATTTAAGGCGCTAAAATACACTTGAAATTTTAATTCCAGATGATACTTATTACAAAATTTAAGGTTTCTTATAACTACACATTTAAAACATGCGTTTAAAACGTTAATTAAAAGATAATAGTGTTTATAGTAGTTTTATTGAACTGTATACTTAACTACTGAACAGAATAATCGATTTGTAATCGAAAAACTAAGATAAACTTATCAATTAACAATTAACTCTCCGCGCGAAGCGCGGAAATTTTTTTTAGTCGTTCTAAAACACTTAAAAAATTTTTTCCTGGAGGCGAAATTGGGGGGGTGTCCCTGGGTACCCCGAATTTAGGGGGGGGGGTGTCAGCAAAATCCGAAATTTGGGGGGGTATAAGTATAACCCACCCACCCCCCCCCCCTGCCCACCTATGCATAAAACCATAAGAGGGCAGAAGGGTAGAGATTGGGGGTTGTACTCCACACAAGAAAAATTCCGAAACTGTAAAAACCCTCCTCCTTAAAATTTTTGGGTATGCCGGACGCAGATAGTTTAGAGGTCCCAGCACTATAACGCTAAAAAGTGAGATATTCTTGAGAAATACCCCCAAAAATATTCCACCGCCGTTGGCAACCGAAAATTTTCCCGGTAATACACCCCCCATAAAGGCGAGAGGCATAAGGCTAATATCACTCGCACAAGGCCAATATTATTCGGCGCTAATTTTGCAAGCGAATTGGTTATTATAGATAACCGTACCATTTAACAATAAAATATTGTCACAGTGTAAATTGTCTTGATTAGGACTGAGGCACATCTCTGGAATACGCGAGACAAACGTTTTGCCACAGTGCCACGACCTTGACGAAATTTCATAACATTATGGCGTAACTCATTTAATTTTACCTCGCGTCAATAAAGCGATACATATAATTTACGCTAATTAAAAGAGAATAGAAGATTATTGTTATAAGAAGAGTGCCATTTTATTAAACTATTGTGAAAGTATGCCATTATAATGACATACGCAGGGGCTGCTTTTTATGTTAGAGTTTCGTATATTTTGGAATATTGTAGTTTTAGTTGTACGAATTGTTACGAACCCAAATAGAAAAAAGTTGAAAACACCCGACAAAATAACATTTTGAGTTTTAATTAACTTAAAATTTTTTCGTCCAAGAAGCGCTGCAAATCCGCAGAAGAAATTCCGCGCCAGTGCTGCACTGTGTTAAACTCCGCCCCGCTCACCGTTAAGACGCATAGTTTAATACAGTGCAGCACTGGCGCGCAATCCTCTTAGCGGATATGCAGCGGAAAGAATCCCAAAGGCCTAATGATTTTCACTGCAATGTATTTTTTTGGAAACTTCGTTTTATTTTTGTATTTGACAGTTTAAAAAAAAATTAAAATTATACCATGGAAAATATAATGTGAGAACTACAGACTTTAGGAACACCACTTAAGATTTTTCTGTATATCTTTAATTGACTATAAATTTTGGCAAAGAACAACTTATATTGCAGTGGCTTGGCGAAATTTTAAATTTTGTTTTAAAAAAATATTTAGAACTCTGCAGTTTTTAAGAAAAACGCAGAATGACCAACTGCTTATCAAGTGGGCACGAACTCAAATTAACAAGAAAGCTGCAACGGACTCAAAATCTATTTTGGACATTTTAGAACGTCACTTGAACTCAACTAGATCCTCCACGTCGGAATTTTAAGGACATTCAATTGGTTGGTTATATTCTTTATTTACGGCTATGTTTTGCTGCGTGAAACTCAAAATGGGAGGTGATAAAAAGAGAGAGTTTCCCACGTTCATTGGGGAATCTAATTATCTCCAGCGTTCATTGGTAAAAAGTCATCATAATTGTAAAGAAATATTTAACATTGAACAACTTTCGTTCAATTGCCTGGCTTTCCACTATCGTATTCGTCCAAACTTTATATCGACGTGTAAAATATAGAAAACAACGGAAATATTTAATGACAAAAAACCGTCAATAAATGCCATTACGAAAGATTTCCAGTGCAATTTTCTATTTTAAATAAAGTGATTTGTGGCGGCAATAATATTCTTAAATATCCTCATATCATGTTACATATCCAGATAATGTTTTATTGTGTTTGCAAAAATATTGTTTTTTATCTAATAAAGTATAAAAACGTCTGTGCTAAAAATACGATTGAAACAAAACAACGGTGTTACATCAAACCTGTGCACGGTTTAATAATGCTCCCGCCCCCAGAATATACCCTATGCCTGCCTATACAGAATGTGGCTATGTCCCTCTCCCATTTTTTGCCCAAACCCCGCCTAAAAATAAAAAAGTACCAAAAAATTATAGCGCCATTATTGCGAAATTTTTGCAGTTTGTAGCCTATTTTAACGCGCATTTTAAGCTCTTTTAGACTATTTTTACTTTTTAACACTTTTTTGTTTTTTCTTTGTTTTTTTTTTTCGTTTTTTATACTCTTTTTTTCTTTTTTCTCCTGGCTGCCCCTTCCGTTTTATTAGCGCCCCCCGTTTCAAAAAAACCTCCCTGTGCCCTTAGGTGGGCAGTAGGGGCTATCGCTATACCCATACATGGGCACAGGGAGAGGGGGGTTGGGGGGCTAACCCTCTCAAATTCCAAGAAGGGGGTTTAAGCCCCCACACACACAGAAGTGGGGGGGGGAGAAAAGAGTACCCCCCCCCCAATTTTTGAAAAATGAAGAAAAAAAATTGTCTTTAAAATGACTTCTAACTGTCTTCAAGTTTGGAGTTCTAAGTCTTGAAGCCAAAATGAATGTTTTAAATAATAAAAAGCTCAAAATGCTATAAAAAGGGTTTTTTGACCTAAAATTAGCGTTTTTTACCATTTTATTAAATCGAAAAACGATACGGGTAAAATGCACTCCAGAAAAAAACCATAATAGGTATTTTGCTTTTCTTGGATTTTAACCCCCTCTAATCCCCCTCCCACTTCGGACCAACTTGCCCATGTATGGTTATACCTCTTCCCACCCGAAAAAATTTCGATTATAGCCGACACCCTCCCCCTAAAATTTGGGGGTACCAAAAACGCTAAAAATGAGGTATTTGAGGTATACCTCAAAAAAATTTGGGATACCCCCTCCCCCTCAATTTTGAGGGTTGGGTATAAACCCCCCAAAAAAAAATCCAAGAGGCTGTCCACCTATGCCTGTGCTCCCATTAAACCCCCCGGGGAGGGGCAGCGGTGCACAGGTCTGTATTATAATAAACTTTAAAATTCCGCGGACTGTCGACAAAACATGACTTTAAACGTGTTATCAAAAATACATAATATATATAGAGAAGAATGTACCACTCAATACTAACTTTTGCTACTATGCTGTTTCCAACATGACACAAAACTTGCACACCGTGTGCAAGTTCCAGCACACCGGTGTGCATGTTTCTGCACACCGGTGTGCAAGTTTCTGCACACCGGTGTGCAAGTTTCTGCACACCGGTGTGCAAGTTTCTGCACACCGGTGTGCAAGTTTCTGCACACCGGTGTGCAAGTTCCTGCAAACCAGTTTAAAATTGATTTTAATTTAAAAAAAGGTTAAAAAACTAATTAAATTAATTATAATAATCGCCAATCACTCAATAAACTAATGAATCCTTACGAAAATGACGTAAAAACGGTAAAAAACTGCTGAAAAAATAGTTTTACAAAAAAAGGATAAAAAACTTTTTAAAAACCTTGCTTGAAATTGATAAAAATGCTGCAGATTTTATGATTAAACTAATTAAATTTTGGGACCAGATTGTGCGCAGGAATCCTTTTGTTAACCTTTTTTTATCCCTTTAAAAACTTAATACTTTTATTTTCACACAGATTACAAAAAAAAACTATGAATTATTATTTTCTAACCGATTAATTTAACAGATCTTTAAAGTCTTTTATAAAATAATTTAAATGGAATTCCATGTACATTTGTTATGGTGCTGTGTTTAAGGCGTTAGACTAAAAATTTTGCGAAGTTCAAATCCAGTTAAACTGAAAATTTTTGTTAGCAAACTGATTTATTAAAAATTTAGTTATTTTAATTTTCCGAATTCATGTATTTGTTTTATAGTATAATGCATGACCGTAGTCAGGATTATAGGAACGCGATCCAAACCTTTTTTTATTATTTTTTGTGAAAATCTTACCCCTGCCCCCAATAGCGCACAAAATTTTTTTCATAAAAATATTTTTAGTGGTTCAGGAGATATGACCCTCCAAATCAACAATTCTGTACTGAAAATATTACTCAATGGGTATTAAAATTGAAATTACAAAATATGCATTCAAAGAAAGCGGCTATTTTCTACTTTAATTTGATACCTTGATTGTTAAAATTGGTGCAGTATTTGTTAAGATATTGCGTTTCCCGTACAAAAAAACCCGAGAGTTTTTTGCTAAAAACGCCAAACGACGGCAGTTGTTTGATAAAGTATGCCCAACATTTTTGCCTACACTTTGTATTTTTTGCAAAAAAAATCGCGGGTTTTTTTGTACGAGAAACACAATGTCTTAACAAATAATGCACTAATCTTAGCAATCAAGATCTTTAATTTGCTATCTATAGCAAATTAAAGTAAAAGGTAGCCGCTTTCTTTAGGTGCATTTTTTGTAATTTAAATTTTAATAGCCTTTCAGAAATCTTTCAAGTACAGAGGCAAAAACGCCATTTTTGGAGTCATATCTTCTGAACCAATAGAGATATGTTGATAAAAAATATTTGTGGGCTATTGAAAGCAGGGGTGAGATTTTCAAAAAAAAAACTCGAAGACAATAAAGTCTGATCGGTACCGCACCTTTAACGTTTCTCCTGACGTGGCAAAAGCCAAAATTTAGCTTCGTTAGTTGATGAGAGTAAATTATGAATAAGGATTGGTTTATGCAGCAAATTACACGTGTGATTTAAAATTTTTTTTAAATCTGGAATTGACTTCGGTAATGTGGCCTCCATTGCACCGTACAGAGCTATATATTTAAAAACTCTCCTAGTAATACTTCTCTTCTTCCAATTAATTTAATATCTAGTCTTTGTGTTCATTTTGCGCAAATATAGTAAACAAAAAGTCCATTTGTGAGGGTATATGTGATAGTGTCCTACTCTTCAATATGATGATCCAGAGCTCCGGCCATTTAAAACGGAAAAAGCTACAGAGCTCCAAGGATCTCTCCCTTCAATGAGGGATTTTAAAAAAATTTAAGCCTGAAATACGAAGAGTTACTCTATCAACATTCTTAGGACTATTGTTATCGTTTTAAATAAGTTTTGAAAACAATTTTGTTTACAAATAATATGACAAAATAACCTGTGTATCACCCAAAAGGCGAGTTATTTAAAGTCGAGATGTAGGATATGAGATATTTAAAGACGTAGTGTAAAACACAAAACTTCCGAACAACAATGTTGTGGACAAGTTTTGGTTACGCAGATTAATGGGTTTTTTTATCGTTTTTGTGGTTTGTTAAATATTTATTAAGCCATAAATGAAATAAATGTTTCGCGTCAAAATATGATCTTTTATGTGAAAATTTCCACAAAATACCGGCAAAAATTCCCCATAACAGAAAACAGTTCAAATTGAATATATATGTTTTTTAATTGGGCCTATTCTTTTAGCCACATTTTTCAAAACTGATGTTCAGGAACTTGCACACCGGTGTGCAGGAACTTGCACACCGTATGCAGGAACTTGCACACTGGTGTGCAGAAACTTGCACACCGGTGTGCAGGAACTTGCACACTGGTGTGCAGAAACTTGCACACCGGTGTGCAGGAACTTTGCACACGGTGTGCAAGTTTTGCGTCATGTTGGAACCAGCATAGTAGCAAAACTTAGTATTGAGTGGTACTTTCTTCTCTATATATATTATGTATTCTTGATGTTATATATCGCAAACGAAACGTATCACTTGTACGGGACATATCGAGCATAGTTCAGTCTTTGGCTATCAGTTGAAATTGTCATATATTTTGTTTTATTGTATGACGTCGTCACTATGGTCGAAACAGTGAAAAAAATGTTCCAGAAAAGTTTTTGATTAGTAAAAGATAAACCGCGCCGTTTGGTATGCTGTTACCGCAAACTTTTTTTATATTTTCCTGAAAATTACGGAGAAATGCGTGTTTTTTTATTAACAGGTTAAATATGCGCACTTTTGCAATTTAAGTTGTTTTCCAGTTGCCAGTATAAACAGCCACTTTACAGGTTTTCATTTCACTATTTTCTGGCGTTCATTAGTCGAGGCATTACGAAAAAAAACGATAAAAAATAGTCAGGCCTGTGCAGTGTCCGGTGATATCCCCTCCCTCTTTATTCGGGACTCCCCCCCCTTGCTCGAAAATGCAAACAATACAAAAAATGTTCGCCATTTTGTCAATTTTTGCAAAATCTTTGCAGTTTTTAACCCATTTTAACGAAATTTATGCCATAAAAATTGCCCTCCCGTACCTCCTCCGGTTCCAAAATGACCTCCCCCTTCATTTAAACCCCTAGAGCTGTGCACAGTTCTACATAAAAAATTCACTTTTAAAAACGGTTTTAAACCACAATTATTTTAAATTTAAAGGCAAAAATTAATTCTTTCAAAGGATAAAAAACCATCGCGAAAATAATTCTTTTTTTTCTTAATTATATAGGGCTAAAATTTAACTCCCAAGGAGTTAAATTTCTGTCAAAACTAAACAATGCACGGATAGGAAAGAAAT
Source organism: Microlaimidae sp. YZB2_3 (assembly GCA_030248175.1). NCBI lineage: Eukaryota > Metazoa > Nematoda > Chromadorea > Desmodorida > Microlaimidae > Microlaimidae sp. YZB2_3. Next base: position 44,960 of record JASAMX010005330.1, read on the forward strand.
TTAATACACAGTGATACATTCTTTGTTATGTATTCTTAGTAATATATAACAAAATAAAATAACAAAAAAAATAACAAAATATATTTTATTACGGAGACTAAGGGTTCGCGGGTTGAGCGGTGATTTCGAGCGGTACCGCCGACGGCTGGAGAACGGGATAGTGGAGTGGTGGTACTACGTCAGGGGTCGGCTGACCGCCGCGGAGAAAAAGGGGGCCGTCGCCTCATCGGAAAAGTTGAAGGCCTTCAGGGAAAACGCCCGCGGTCACTTTCAATCCGTCATAGCGGACGCGTACAGACTGAGCGAGGTAGGTGTTGTATTTGCTCAGGGACGTAAACGGGGCTGGTATTCTGACGCGCGGTTAAAAATTATCCCGGGATAACTTTTTCTACGTGCTTAACCATACATGGGCAAGTTGGTCCGGAGTGGGGGGGTTAAACCCATACATGGGCAAGTTGGTCCGGAGTGGGGGGGCTTAAACCCCAAATTAGGGGGGGGGGGGTTAAAATCCGAAAAACGCAAAATACCCATATCGTTTTTTTTCTGGAGTGCATTTTACCCATATCGTTTTTCGATTTTGAAGGAAAAATAGGTTAAAAACACTAATTTTAGGTCAAAAAGCCCTTTTTATTGCATTTTTGAGCTTTTTATTGCTTTAAACATTCATTTTGACCTCAAAACTTAAGTTTGGAGGCAGTTAGAAGTCATTTTAAAGACATTTTTTTTCTTCATTTTTCCAAAATTGGGGGGGGTTAACTTTTTCTCCCCCCCCCCCCCCCACTTCTGAGTGGGGGGGGGTTAAACCCCACTTCTCAGAATTTGGGGGGGGGGTTAACCCCCCCCCCCCCAACCCCCCCCCCCCGTGCCCATGTATGGTTAAAATCCCAAGAAACGCAACTATACCCATATCGTTTTTTTCTGGAGTGCATTTTACCCATATCGTTTTTCGATTTTAAAGAAAAAATAGGTAAAAAACGCTAATTTTAGGTCAAAAAGTACTTTTTATTGCATTTTTGAGCTTTCTATTGTTTAAAACATTCATTCTGACCTCAAAACTTAAGCTTGGACGCAGTTAGAAGTCATTTTAAAGACATTTTTTTCTTCATTTTTCCAAAATTGGGGGGGGGTTAACTTTTTCTCCCCCCCCCCCACACTTCTGAGTGGGGAGGGGGGTTAAACCCCCCTCAGAATTTGGGGGGGTTAACCCCCCCCAACCCCCTCCCGTGCCCATGTATGTGCTTAACCCGTTCCCGTAATTGCCTTTTCTACGATTACAACCGTGAAACGTTTATGCGACCTATGTCATACTTCCGTCATTCGTACGTAATTTTTTTGCGCGAGTAGTGCCCAGTGAGCGAGCAAATTAAAATAGTTAAAGTGGTACGGTGGCAATATGCAGATTTTTGTCACGGATACAGGATACAGTACAGTGTATTACGTAGGAAATTTCATGTTGCAAAAATTTGCATATTGCCGTACAGCTTTAACCATTTCAGTTTGCTCGCTCACTGGGCACTATTCGCGCACAAAAAATTATGTATGACGGAAGTAAAACCTAGGTCATTCGAAGAGCTTACTGCGGTTATGTTTACGTACGACATTTTTCATACGAAAATACCACCACCGTGAGACGAAGGTTTTAACCATATAGGCGTGAAACATTTTCGCCCCTCCTGGCTTGTCTTAACGCCTACCCTTTGCATAATCTGCATAGGGAAGATAAGTGTCAAGTTATTCAACAACAACAACAAGGTTTTACCTTTTTCGTACCAAGATTTCACAGTTGTAGCGCAGACCTGTGCACGGTCTGGAAATGCCCCCCCCCGCTTTATTGGAGTATTTGCCCCCCCCCAACGTTTTATTGGCCTCCCCCCGCCAAAAAAATGAAAAAGTACCCTAAAATGTTGACGCCATTTTTGACCTATGATGACGCCATCATCGTGAATTTTTTGCAGTTTCTAGCCTATTTTAATGTATTTTAAGCCATTTTAGACCTATTTTTACCTTTTTTGTCCTTTTTTTCCCTTTTTCCTTCTTTTTTCTTTTTTTTTTCTTCTTTTTTTCTCTTTTTTTCGTTGTCCCCTGCTTGTCCCCTCGTTTTATTGCCCCCCGTTTCAAAAAAGTTGCCCCCCGTGCACCCCCTCTTCATTTTGGAATTGCCCCCCCCAATAAAACCCCGGGGGGCAGAGCACAGGTCTGGTAGCGGGGAAAAAGATCTTCACGGGAACGGGTTAAGGATGCGAGTGAAAAATCAATTTTACTCAGGTTATAAAGTCGGAATAAATTTCTTGTATTGTTTTAAGGATAAGAATTTATCCAACTCAAGAGGTGGATAAATATTTTCTCCCGTAGGATTAATTTAATAAAAAAACAAAATATGCGCATTTACTAAGATTTTTCATTTTGCGCAAGGTAGTTTTGCGGAGCGAGAAAAAATTTAAACAATTCATTGCACTCATTTTCGGTCCCATATGCAGCAGTATTATTCATTTACACAGACCTGTGCACGGTCTGGAAATGCCTCCTCCGTTTTATTTGAGGACTTACCCCCCCGCCAAAAAATGAAAAAATACCCTAAAATTATGACGCCATTTTTTACCTATGATGACGCCATCATCGCAATTTTTTGTAGTTTTTAGCCTATTTCAATGTTTTTTAAGCAATTTTAGACCTATTTTTACCTTATTCTCGCTTTTTTGTCCTTTTTTCTCCTTTCCCTTCTTTTTTTCTCTTTTTTTCTCCTTTTTTTCTTTTTTTTTTCTTTCCCCCTGCTTGCCCCCCATTTTATTCCCCCCCCCCGTTTCAAAAAAGTTGCCACCCCGTGCCCCCCGTTTTGGAATTGCCCCCTCCCCGTTTAAACCCCGGGGGCAGTGCACAGGTCTGTTTACAATATTATATTTATTGTCATTGAATGGATTTATCGGGATAAATATAAGTGTTTTTTCCAAATGCGACCCCAGGGGAAGGGAGGCGGCCGCCCCCCCCTCCCCGAAACGGTCGAAGAAAAGGACAAATAAGGATAGTGCTTTAGTGGGGGGGGGGGGGGGGCCCCCAACCCCAAAATGGTCGCCAGATGGTAAAATTTTGTGGTTTTCACAAGCTAAAATATCTCAATTTTTTGCGCCTCGTTAATCGCTCGGCGTAAACTATATAAAATAGAATTTTGGTATCACAATCGACCCCCAAAATCATATTAATTGATATTGCTAAAATCGTCTGTGAGACAATCAAATAAGCAGACCTGTGTACGGTGTACCTGTGTAAATGTCCCCCACCCGCTTTATCGGAGGGTTTGCCCAATGCCCCCTCCTGTTTTATTGCCCCCTCTCCACCCAAAAATGAAAAAGTACCCAAAATTTATGTTTAAAAGTTTATAGCGCCATTTTTGACCTATAATGACACCATCATCGCGAAATTTTCGCAGAGTTTAGCCTATTTCGATGGATTTTAAGCCATTTTAGACGTATTTTTACCTTATTTTTGCTTTTTTATCTTTTTTTTCCTTTTTCCCTTATTTTTTTCGATTTTTTCTATTTTTTTTTCTATTTTTTCCTTTCTTCCCTGCTTGCCCTTCGTTTTATTGCCCCCCCCCGTTTCAAAAAAAGTTACCCCCGCGCACCCATCATGAGTGAGAACGGTCCGGGAAGCTAGGGGGTCGGGGGTGGTTACCCGGGGTAAATCGAATTTTGAATTCTAGTAGGGGGGTCCCAGGTGGGTCTGGACCCTCTAGCTTTTTAGGGGGGGTCGACCCTGTGTGCAAAATTTTGAAATCAAGAGGGGGTCATGTAAGGTCCGGTGTCCAAAGCAAAACAGTTTTAAACCATAATAACTTTAATAATTGTTCTTTTTATATGATAATACTACATTTTATTGAATAAAAAGCGATATTCTGATGTAAAAAAACCTGTAAAAACATGAATATGTGTTAAAAATGGAGGCGGGGTCAGATTGCAAATCCTAGAGGGGGGTCAGGGGTAAAAAATTCGGAAATTTGGGGGGGAGAGGGGGGACCCTGGATTTTCGTCTAGAGGGAATACCAAAATTTCGATGCTAGGGGTGGACTATACATGGGACAGTTGGTCCGGAGTGGAGGGGGGGGTTTAAACCCCAAATTAGGGGGGGGGGGGTTAAAATCCGCGAAACGCAAAATAAATACCCATAATATAGTTTTTTTTTCTGGAGTCCATTTTACGTTTACCCATATTGTTTTTCTTTTGTGAAAAAAAAATAGGTAAAAAACGCAAATTTTAGGTCAAAAAGCCCTTTTTATTGCATTTTTGAGCTTTTTATTGGTTAAAACATTCATTTTGACCTTAAATCTTAAGTTTGGAGGCAGTTAGAAGTCATTATAAAAAACAATTTTTCTTCATTTTTCCAAAATTGGGGATGGGGGGTTAACCTTTTCTCCCCCCCCCACTTCTGAGTGGGGGGTTAAACCCCCTTCTCAGAATTTGGGGGGTTAACCTCCCCCCAACCCCCCGTACCCATATATGGGGTGGACCCCACCCTACCTTCCCTTTTCTCACGTATGGCCCTCGTATTGGAATTGCTCCCTCGCCATCCCCACTAAAACCCGGAAAGGCTTAGTGCGCAGGTCTGAGTAACACATAAATTTTTTTCAGGAAAAATAATGCAAAACAGGAGAAAAAAAATATCCGTTTTATTTATACGTCTAAAAGGGTAGGGTTTTAAAATGGAATTTTTTTTAAGGACATGAAAGTATTGCTAAACTTTTTAAGGGCTAGGCTAGGGGTTTTAAGGGATCCCAACTCTGGCCCAAAACAACTATTATGGAGGGGGGCCCTCTTGTTTTCTTTTTTAGTTTTCGAAAATATTCCAGCCGATAAAGCCCGCCGCACGTGATGTTTCTACCCTCCTGCAATGCAATATCATGCACCCATCCTATCGTTTAAAACGGAAGGAGCTATCGAGCTATGTCCCTTAACTAAAGAATTTTATTTCAAGCTTACTCAGATATAAGTTTCAAATTTTTCTTTAAGGCTCTTTGTTATCATTTTTAATTTAGTTTTGAAAAAAAAATATTTGTTGTGGTGCAAGAAATTTTTGACAAAATAATTCATCACATTACTATTATTTAAGGTTTTATAAAATTAATACGAAAAAAGGACGAAACTCAGGGCTTTGACCCATAGCTCGGGAAGTCGGAGCTCCGGGAAACATCACTATTATTTATCTCTATATACTGCTTGGATTTCGATTCTAAATTAAAAATAATATTATCTATACATAATACAAATCAATGAGAGCCCCATTTATATTGGTGAAGTGAGCGAGAGATTAAAACCAATTTTACATCAATATAATATGTATAATACTAATTAAGTTTAGGTTGATGGTGCGGAAGAGATGCAGTATAAAAAACTTCGTAATTTGAGTAAACTGGTGGAAAAAAGATTCGACTTTTTGCAAAACCCAAAAAACTGCTCTCAAGTAAGTTTTTTTTTGTTTTTGTCTCGACTGGTTGGGTTTGGGTGTATTCATTGTTACATAAAAACACTTGTCATGGCAATAACAAAAATTAAAGTAGCTGAAATAACGCCAAGGCTACCGGGGTCCTTCAATCGGGATAACAAATCTGCAAAAACTAAACAGCGACATAGTAAAGAGGAGCTGGAGCTTTTTAAGACGTTTAATTTCTGTTGTAAATCAAACCAAGGTAAATTATAAACCAGGTTTTGTCGTATCCATGATAAAAATCAAAGATAGGTTACATACCCCCAAAAACCGGACCTCTTTGGCTTTTTTAGTAGGATATGATTTTCGAACAAAGTTTAAATCATTGATTTAGGTTTCTTAGGACTAATATATTTAATTTCATATTTTAAATATGATTAGATTAGAATAAAATAGAATTTATTTCCATAATATTATATTATTAATATAAAGTAAAGTTTTATACACTCACAGACCTGTGCACGGTCTGGAAATGCTATATTCCCCCTCCGAAATATTAGTGGCTGTGCCTCCCCCCGTTTTTTATTGCCCCTTCCCCCTCCCCCGCCCAAAAATGAAAAAATGCCCAAACATTATTGCGCCATTGTTGACCTATTATTACGCCATCATCGCCAATTTTTTGCAGCTTTTTTCCCTATTTCAATGCTTTTTAAGCCATTTTAGACTTTTTAATTTTCGCCTTTTCTGCCCCTATTTTTCCTTTTTTTTCTTTTTTCTCCTTTTTTTCTCTTTCTCCCCTGCTTGCCTTCCGTTTTATTCCCCCCAGTTTTTGCAATGCCCCCCCCCCACAAAATCCCGGGGGGTATAGATGGGCAGGGGGGATTGGGAAGGGGGTTATGCCTTATACTCCCCTTCAAAAAAATAAATCCCGAGTATAGCCGACCCGACACCCCCCCTAAAGTCTGGGGGTCCCAGTACTAAAAACAGTAAATATAGGGTATTTGAGGTAAATCTCCAAAAAAAATTTTGGGAAACCCCCTCCCTTCCCAAATTTTGGGGGTCGGGTCGGGTGGTATACCCCCCTCAAAATCAGGGAGGCTTTTTTTAATTTAATAATAGGAAAATAATGAAGTATGTGACATAAACAAGGCAACAAACACTCCGCGCGAAGCGGAAAACTTTATTTAGCCCTTTTATAACGTTTAGGATTTGGACCCCCCTGGAGCCCGCCTTTCGGAAATTTTGTTCAGGGTTGGACCCCCCTTTCCGAAATCCTGGCTGCGTCCATGACGGGGGGGGGGCCCTGGATTTTTGTCAAGAGAGGGGCCCCAAATTTTCGAGGCCAGGGGGGTGCGGTGGACCTCCTCACCCTACCTCCCCTTTCACCTATGGTAATAGGCGAAAAAATTCTTTAAAAGAAGTAAAAGAAAAAACTTTTAAAAACATTTGGTAAATTTTATGAATGATTCATCATGGCTTAATTAAGATTTAAAACCTTTATATTTAAAAACGTTTTTGAGTTTATAGTAGTTTTTTATATTGAAAAAGAAAGCTTATCAATTTTATCACTTAGCGGATCACACACAAGCTTTTTCTCATGACTTCAGTTCGAAAAAAATATTACGGTACAAAAAATATGAAAATATGAATGTTATTATGGTTTAAAAATTAGAGTTAAAAAACATTTTTATTTAAAATATCTACAACTCAGCCGCGCCTGCCTCTGAAAGACGTATAGGAAAATCCGTCTGTTATTAATTTTTGTATTTTGATCTCACTCACATAAAAAAGAGTTCAGAAGACACATGATGCTACGTGCATATATTATGCTTCCAGACCTGTGCACGGTCTGGAAATGCGCACCCCCGCTTTATTGGAGGATTTGCCCCCCATTTTTATTGCACCCCCCCCCCCCTCCACCAAAAAATAAAGGTACCCTAAATTTATGACGCCAGTTTTGACCTATGATGACGCCATCATTGCAATTTTTTTGCAGTTTTTAGCCTATTTCAATGTATTTTAAGCCATTTTAGACCTATTTTTACCTTGTTTTCGCTTTTTTTGTCCCTTTTTTCCCTTTCCTTTCTTTTTTTTCTCTTTTTTTCTTTTTTTTTCTTTTTTTTTCTTTCTCCCCTGCTTGCCTTCCGCGTTTTATTGCCCCCCCTCGTTTCAAAAAGTTGCCCCCCGTGTCCCCCCCCCGTTTTGGAATTGTCCCCCCAATAAAACCCCGGAGGGCCGAGCACAGGTCTGATGCTTCGCATAAGAATGCGTCTAAGATTTATTTTAGTAATCAACCAATTAGCCACCATTGCAGCGTCCGTATCTTTCAATTTCGACTTCACACGTCTTGCAGTTTAAAATTTTATAGTATGTCAAAGTTAAGTTGGTGTTTCAGGTGAAACAGTCCTTTGCGATTCAAACAAAGGCTGCGGGTTCGGTTGCGAGCTGCACCACGCCACCTACTGCTTCATGGTAGCGTACGGTATGAAGCGAACGCTTGTTCTTCAGACGGAAAACTGGCGCTACAGGTATTATATTAATTTGTAGTCAGTGTGTAGCCAGTGGTCCATTTTGGGGGGGGGGGCGGTCTAGGGGGGGACATACACCATGAGGGGGGGGGTCTGGGGGCGGCAGCCCCCAGAAATGGGGGGTCAACAGGGGAGGGCATACATGGGCACGGGGGGGGGGGTTAACTCCACCAATTCTGAGGAAGGGGTTAAACTTTAACCCCCCACTGGGAGGGGGAGAAAAGGTTAACCCCCCGATTTGGAAAAATAAGAAAAAAATGTCTTTAAAATGACTTCTGATTGCCTTAAACTTAGGTTTTGAGGTCAAAATTAATGTTTTTAGCAATGAAAAGGGTTTTTTTATCTAAAATTAGTGTTTTTTACCTCTATTACTTTCAAAATGAAAAACGATATGGGTAAAATGCACTCCAAAAAAAACGATATGGGTATTTTGCGTTTCTCGGATTTTTAACCCCCCCCCCTCTAATTTGGGGTTTAACCCCCCCACTACGGGCCAACTTGCCCATGTATGGAAGCGGGGTCAGATTTAAATTCTAGAGGGGGGTCAGGGGTAAAAAATACGGAAATTTGGGGGAGGGCCCCCCTAGATTTTCGTCTAGAGGGGTCTCAAAATTTCGAGGCTAGGGGGGGGGGGTGGACCCCACCCTGCACCCCCTTTCTTACCTATGGGTATAACTCCCTCCCCAACCTTCCGCCCCTCTGCCCACCTATGGTAGGACGTCTACTGGGGGGAAGTTCCCCCCCAGTATATTCCCCGGGGAATGGGAGGGCCTCAAATTCTGAGGAAACAAAAATTTTCTGAGGGTCCTTTCTATTGGTTTTTACAAAAAAATTGAAGCAAAATTTTTTCACATCAAAATTTTTCTGCGACATATTTAATGCATAAAAACGAAAAAAAACAAATTACAAAAATTCTGCTTTGCAGACATTTTGTAAAATCTGGAAATATTACCTATATTGTGTAAAATCTGGAAATACTACCTATTGTTATAGAACAATCAGTGAAGAGAGGGATCGGGTATGTTGGAGAACGACCCCATTGCTTTCTAGGAGGGGTGTTAGGCAGGGAGGAGAATTTGATGTTCAAAACGAAACATTTTTAAACCATCAATATGAGTTGTTTTAATAGTTAGCAGTGACGTGCCCAAGGGGAGGGGGGTTGGCGGCCACCCCCATCACCCCTCCCGAAAACCGGCGAAGCCGGATTTTTTCGTATGTGGGGACCCTTACTTTTTTTAAATTTTGGGAGAGAAAAATTTTTTATAGTCAAAAAACTAAAATTTTCAAATTAAAATCAAACTAAAATTTTGAAAAACGGGGTAGTTTAAATTTACAATTTATACTTAGTTTTTTAATATCAAATCGATTATTCGTTCAGTAGTTAAGGCATAAATGTTTAATAAAACTACTATAAACACTATTATCCTTCTATTAACGTTTAAACACATGTTTTAAATGTATAATTATAAAAAAACCTTAAAATTTGTAATAAGTATCATCTGGAATTAAAATTTCTATTGTATTTTAGCGCCTTAAATTAAAAATTTTCTCCTCCGGGGGGGCATTCTGCCCCCCGGACCCCTCCTGACAAGGGGCTCTGCCCCTTGACCCCGTTGGGGGACTCAGACCTTTCCGGTTACTGTCTTTACCCCCCCCCCCCCAGAACCCCCCCCGAAATGAAATCCTGGGAGCGCCACTGATACTAGGTTCTAATAAAAATTGAGTAGGTAAAATGGGAGTATCTAGATGTAAAAAAACTAAAAATTTACATTTTTTGTGGAAAATTTAGGATAAAACTGTACTTAAAAATTTTGAGAGGGAGAGCCGTCATATTTGAAATTCTAGAGAAGGGTCAAGGTGAAAAAATTTTAAAATTTTGAGGGAGGAGGGGAGGAAAAAAATTACTATATTAGGAAGGGGAGGAAAATTTTAAAAAAGGGATAAACAAGTCGACCAAAAATAGGTCTAAATATTTAAAATATATCAATTGAAATAGGCTAAAAACTGCAAAAATGTTGAGATCATATAGGTAAAAAATGGCGTCATAATTTTTGGGTACTTTTTTATTTTTTGGTGGTGGGGGGGCAATAAAACGCGGGTAGGGGGAGGGGACAGCCACTAATATTCCGGAGCAGGGAGCATTTCCAAACTGTGCACAGGTTGGTTATATATATATATTTATATAATAGGTAAATATTCAAAAATTTTGGACCTTTGTTAGATAAAAAATAATTATACGTTTATGACTGAAACCAATTTTTAGAGCTATCAATATTTGATTGAATATATTTCTGAAATGAAGTTCTTTGGCTCTTTTTTCTTTTTTGTGGGATTTGTCACAATTATTTTCTCCGTTTTTGGTACTTTTTTGAACGTCATTTTCTACCGTGCTTTAGAGCTATCTGGTACTATTCCAACATCTACTCATCGGCTATTACGTCATCTGTCTGTGATCAACGCATTATTTTCAAGCTACATGATACTCATTTCCATATACAATTTGCTGGCCATAGGTGAGAACAAAAAATCAAACACAATCATCCCGTCTTCACTCACTCACTTCCCATAGCCATAGCCAGGATTTTAATTGAGGGGGATTATTTGGAAGGTGCTTTACATTTGCCCACAAGGGGGGGTCTGGTCTGGAAAACGTAGTCCCCCAGCAATGGGGGTCTGGGGGGCGGGAGCCCGCTAGCGGGGTCAAGGGGCAAAGCCCCTGGCAGAGCCCCTCAAGGGGCGAACCCTCCGAGTCAGGGGGTGTAGTCACCCCTGACACAGGCCTTTCCGCGCCCACCCCTCGTCAGGGTGGAATATTTTTTTTTAATTTTAAGCTCTTAAAATGCACCAGGAAAGGAAACCTAAATTTAAGTACAGAATCCGGATTTATTTTTTTGAATGGATACAACAATAAAAGTTAAAATTAAATAATTTTAAGGTATTATTACTATAAAAGCGAAGCGGTTAAAAAGCGGTTGAATCGTAACTGTTATCTTTAATACTGTTGCTTCTATGAAAATATTTTTAAACAAAATAAAAATATTTTTAAAATTACTGGACTAATGTTTTGAATTATGAATAGTTTCATTTTTGCAAAGAAAAGGTTTTATTTTTATCCTAAATCACTCTTGTTTATATACTTTAAGGTAGAACTTCACAGTTTTGACCACTTGGACTACAAGTCGCATATCATTATAAATATTAATTTTTGGCCCATAAAAGTGGGGTGCTTTAAAAAGTTAAGAATCTGTGCTATTCAGTGGTTATAGAAACATCACCGAAAAGTTTGTCCAGTTCGCAACAGATGTCCATGGATTCTACCTTTGAAAACCACAATAAGGCCTTTAAAAAAATTGATTCGTTATTTTTGGGCGAAATTTTATAATAAATTAAGGTAATGTAGGGAACTTTCGGAGGTGGTTTGGGTTCAAAACAATCTCAGGATTTTTTTTAAATTGCAAAAAAGACTTTTTTTACAAAAATATATAGTAAAAAAATCCTGAAGTCCTTTTTTAATCAGTTATAATAAAAAAATGGTAAAAGCCTATATCTAACTATTTCCAAACTTTCGTTTAAAAATAACGAATCATTTTTTTTAATTTTCGTTTAATTTTCTTATAATTGACGCCGAGAAACTACATTTTGAACCATTCCTTTAAAAGCTCCTTTTAATTAAAATTCTCGGAGGACCCAGTAGCCGAGTGGTTAGTACGTCGCGCTCGGATCCTCGGATCCATGGGTTTGGGTAGTCGCTTGACCATATTTTTAACGCCGAAAAATTTTTTTTTATATTTTTTAGCTTTTTAATTTAAAAAAAATGTTTTATTATTTAAGATACACTAAATAGAAAATGAAAAAATAGAATATTTTTGTTTTGTATTTTTGACATGTATTTTATTGATGTTATTTGATGATTGTGGACGATGACATTTTTTTACAGAAAATTAAATGTGAAAAATTGAATCAGCAGGTCAAACTACGCATAGTAAGATGTAATTCAAAAAGATTTGTCGTCAAAAAAAAACTGTGAAGTTCTACCTTAAATAGGTTTGATACATTATTGCATAGTGCTTTGGAGAAAAAACTTTTCTAATTAAAAAAAAACAAAAGGGGGACCCTAACAAAATTTTTTGCCTTCCCAGAATTTAAGGGAGGATTAATCTCCCCAATCCACCCCCTAGCTATGGACTTGCTTCCATATGCATGGATATGGCATGATTAGTTTTTCCATTTCTAAGAAGTCATAACCAGCGCGTCATTAGTGTGACGCCTACTCTTAATTATTATTTACCATAGGCACCTGACGGCTGACTTATCCTAGCTTAGGAAGAAAGGGATTATTTCTCCTAGGGAAAAGCCATAATTGTAACGGAGGATATATAGGGGGTGAATGTATGATTTCCAAACAAATTGTTCTGAATCATATTTAAGCTTTTTAGGACTAATATTGCATTTTATAAATTAAACTATGTAGGTAATTTAAGTTATAAAAACTGTTAAAATACAGTACTTTTCTCTTTGCAAATCTAAATTAAGCCCAGTTGGATAATAAAACCATAAACTATATTTTAAATAAACGAAAAAAATTTGTGTATTTTTGTGTGCTGTAGTGTACTCAGGAGCGGATGGCCGCACCTATGCTATCCCAAATTCCGGCGAAAATTTGCCTAAAAAAACCACCTTAGGACCTTATTTTATACAATTTCAGTAAAATAAGACTCTTTGGCTTTTTAATATATTTGTTTTCACCTATGTAACCCTGCTCTAGTTTTTGATTTGGCACTTGCCCGGTTGACTATAGCCCAATGCACGGTTATCTACTTTCCTAGCTCCGTTATGTCGTCGGCTATTATGTTTGTCCTGGTCGGAATGGCTACAGAACGACTCTTGGTCACAGTTAGAGTCCGAATCCCTACGCCAGAGCCCAAAGTTGGCTTCAAAATTGCTCTCGTTTTAGCTATTTCCTGGCTACTTGCGATTGGTATAACGGTTGGAGCAACTACATGGGCCGCTACAAGCCGCGCCAAGATAGAATTAAAAGCGAAATGCTCGCTCGGTTTGGCGTTTCATCACACAAGTGAAGCCAAAGTTTATCCGACATTATATTCAACCATTTATATGACGACGGCGAATTACAACGAGTCTGGGGAATATCAATTCACTAACAACAAGCCCAAAATGACTCTTAGCAAATATCTTTCGCTTATTCCCACGTTTTTATTACAAATGATCAGCGTTCTCATGTTTGCTGCAACAGCTTTTTTTAGCAAGCGACAGCTGTTAAAAGTAAGCAATAAACCAAACATCAAAACTTAGTAAAATATACATTCTCCCTTACATAATAACAAGAATATTATTAAATCTACCAAAAATGTGAATGTCTGTTAAAATTTTACGTTTTGTAAAAATGTAGGTTTTAAAAAAGAATTTAAAAATAATACCCAATATTTTTTAGGGGGCAGGGCAGTGACGTGCCCAGGATTTCCATTTGAGGAAACAGTTCGTTAGACCGTTTCCCAGACTGTCTGGGGGGAATACTAACCTTAAAGGGGGCCTTCTGAGAAAAGTTATTTTAACAAAAATTGCAGGGACGTAGCCAGAGTTTCATTTTGGGGGGGGGGCGGATTTTAGTACAAAAAAAACTTGGGGGGGCAGGGGGCTTCCCCCCCCCCCCCCGAAATTTTTTTTTGGGGGAGGGGAGCTCCTTAATTTTTTGAAAAGGTTAAAAAAGCAGGGATAAACGTAGATAAAGCTGTATAATACACTGTTTTTGGCCTAATACCGTATTATCTAATGTTTTTAGCGGTAAAAACATGTTTTCTTAGTTAAAAATTACATAAGCACACAGTGACAGAGCCTGGATTTTACAAAAAAGGAATTTAGAGACGTTAGTTTCAGACCCCTTGGCTAAACCCACATTGTAAACCAAAGCACATGAGCAGCATCTCGGCTCCATGTTTTCTAGGGTACCTACCTATATGAAAAAAATCCGAGCCAATGCTATAAGCGGCAGGAAAATTTAGGAGGGGGGAGGTACATAAATCAACCAATATGATTGTTTGTTTTGCTTTCTGTGTAGTACATATTACTTATAAAAATTATTGTACTAACTTTAAAATAACATTAGCATCAGGCAACATAAATAACGAGATATATATGTATGTATACTATAGAAAGTCACCGCTGAGCGAAGCGAAGCGGAACAAATTTTTGGGGCTCCATTGGGGTACTAAAGTTATTTTAAAGTTTGGCGCCGAGCGATTAGCGAGGCGCTAGAAAATTTTAAAGTTTTAGCCTCTGAAAACCCCCAAATTTTACTATCTGGCGACCATTTCAGGGGGGGGTGGGGAGCGGCCGCCCCCCTCCGCCCAACCACTATCCTTATTTTTCCTCCTGTCCGACCGTTTCGGGGGGGGAGGGCGGCCGCCCCCCCTGGCTACGTCCCTGAAAAATTGTGCAATGTTACATACCGTAGATTGAAAACAAATCAAAAATCGTTGTCGGGTTTATCAATTTTTGCCTGTATAAAATTGTAATTTTTTGCCGCTTTTACAGTGTTTTTGGATCTACAAACACTATTTTCTTATTATAATTTTGTGCCCACTGTGTTTCATTGGATTGGCTATATGATATGATATGATTTTATTTCCCTTTTAGTTTTTCAGATCAAGACAAATTTTCTTTAATTCACAGGTAAGATGAAGCAAAATAAAACTGTATCTAGGAATGCGTTAAGCCTAAACGCTTGGAATTTAACCCGTGTATAAACAACTGTTAGGGACTCTAATTGATCTGGACTCGTAGATGTTTTTTTGGGGGACAGAGGGGTCCACTCCCCCTACAGCCAAAATTTTGGACCCTTCCCTAGAAAAAATCTAAAGAACCCCCCTCCTCCCCCCCCAAAGCTCGAGAGCGGTCCGGCCTGACCCCCCCCTAGCCAGGCTGACCCCCCTCCCCCCCCCTTCCGACCAATTTAGAAATATATTTGTTTATTTACTGTCAAAACACGGTTTTTTAGTTTAAAAAGTGTTTAAATACACTTTTGAGGCCTATATAGGCTGTTTCAGTATATAAAATTCAATATTAGATCTAAAAACACTTAAATTATTGATTTTAAAAAAAACTTTGTTAAAAATCGGACCCCCTTACCTCCCCCCTAAATTAGAAATCTCGCACCCGGGATAGACCCCCTAAACAGCCAGGGGGGTCCAGATCCCCCTAGACCCCCTAAAAAATTTTGGCCTTCCACCCGGGGGTGGACCCCACCTAGCGGACCCGACCAAAAACATCTACAATGGACTTCTTAAAATTATATATTTTAGAAAATATATTTATCCCTATCATCAAGTATTTTTAACTTCTACTAACCACTACTACCCTCTACAAAAAACCTGCCACCACAAGTTTGATTTTATTTATATCTGTTTGTTCCCTTCTTTTATAGTAATGTACTTACTTAGGCGCTGCTGTCAGAGATGAATCAATAGATGAACACGGTCAAAAAGCTAGGGGGGGTGTTTACCCCGGGTAAATTACATTTCAAAATCTAGGAGGGGTCCTAGGGAGGGGTCGAACCCCCCCCCTACCTACCTTTCTAGGGGGGGTTTACCCGGGTGGAAGATTTTAAAACCTAGAGGGGGTCAGGTGGGGTCCGATTTCCAAAACTAAATATTTTTAAACCATTAAATGTTTAATAATAGTTTTTTTATAAAATAATACTACATTTTATTGAATAAAAAGCGATGTTTAGGTATAAAAAGGGTGTAAAAACATGAATTTGTGTTAAAAATTCACGTTTTAGAAGAAAATTTAGTATAAAAAAAGTACTTAAAATTTTCTCGAGAGGGGAGGGGGGTCAAATTTCAAAATCTAGAGGGGGGTCAGGGGTAAAAATTCAAAAATTTGGGGGGAGGGAGGGCCCCCTGGATTTTTTTAGGGGGGCCAAAATTTCGAGGCTATGGGGGGTGGACCCCACCCTACCCCCCCCCCCCCTTGTTCATCTATGGATAAATCGGTGTGCGTTAAGCAGGCCACACCTCTGGCGGCAGCCTGTCACAAACCACACAAACACAATTATTTTGAGCGATTTTGTATTCAATTTACACCTGCTATCCATGCAGTAAAAACAGCAAAAACATTTGAACATTTCTTTTTAGTTTGGACTGAATACAGCCACTCACAGCCTGAACGAGCGTTTTGCCATTTGGTCCAACAAGAGCACGGCCATTTTCCTCCTCCCCAGCGCCCTCTGTTCTACTTGTAGCACGGTTCTTTTTACCTTCATTCGCCAGCAGATTTACCTTACGGGAGAGGACGACAGAAAAAAAGCCGCCCTTAGTCTGACGGGTTTTCTTGTGTGGAGTCTGTTTCCAGTGGCTCACCCTCTCCTTTGCGTGTGGATGAAAAAGAAGCTCCGCAGCAACTTCAAACGGGCTTTGGGTTTTAAAACAACCGTGGTCTCTCCCTTAGTAACTGTGAAGCACACAGTAAATAATATTTAATCAAACGCTTTAGGATATTTTATTCTTGGTTTAAAAAAGGAACGTCAGTACAATTTTCGAAAAAATTAATTTAAAAAAAGCACAGTCCCATTTTTTAACATAATATTTTAATTATAAGTTCATTCAATTTTGTTTTTTCAGCAGTTTTAAATGAGCACTTTGGCCAATTAAAGTCCTATGGCGCCTGGAATGAACTACTTCTTTGTAATAATACTTTGCCGATCGGGCTAAAACTTGGAAATGATGTAACGTTGGTGCCAAGAAACTTACAACCAATTTTGAAGAATATATGTTTGTTTTGTATTAAAAGAGCAGTCCGTTTGGCGCGCCATAAGCGTTCGACTCGACGGTGCTCAGAACCATACATGGGCACGGGGGGTTGGGGGGGTTGGGAGGGTTAGTTAACCCCCCAAATTCTGAGAAGCGGATATTAAACCCCCCCACTCAGAAGTGGGGGGGAGAAGAAAAAGTTAACCCCCCAATTTTGGAAAAATGAAGAAAAAATGTCTTTAAAATGACTTCTAACTGCCTCCAAACTTAAGTTTTGAGGTCAAAATGAATGTTTTAAACAGTAAAAAGCTCAAAAATGCAATAAAAAAGGCTTTTTGACCTAAAATTAGCGTTTTTAAACCTATTTTTTCTTTAAAATCGAAAAACGATATGGGTAAAATCCACTCCAGAAAAAAACGAATGGGTATTTTGCGTTTTTTGGATTTTAACCCCCCCTTAATTTGGGGTTTTGGTTTAACCCCCCACTCCGGACCAACTTGCCCATGTATGCTCAGAACGGACTGCTTTTTTTAGACACGGGTAAAATGCACTTCAGAAAATGTAGTAAAAATGCAATCGTCGGATTTGAATTCCCCCTCCCGTTCCTAAATCAGGAGTTTTCAAAACCCGTCCCACTTCCCACGCATCAAGCAATTTTGTCCATGTATGGTAAATAATATAGATTCCCTCTCCAAATTTGGGACTGTATGTTTAGCAAAAATTTTGGGAGAAGAGTACCCCCAAATTGCCTTGTTTTTCGCGTTTTTAGTACTAGGACCATTTTCCCCAAATTTTAAAAGGGCTCGGTAGTTTTGGGGCGTATAATATAACTCTCAATCCACCTATAGTTAACGTCCGATTCGACTTTCCCGTAAGCATAGGTGTTTTTGGGGGGGACAGAGGGGTCCACTCCCCCCTAGAGCCAAAATTTTGGACCCCTTTGAAAAAATTCAGGGCCCCCCTTCCCACAAAGCTCGAGAGCGGTCCGGCCTGACCCCCCCTCCCTAGCGAGGCTGACCCCCCTCCCGACCAATTTGGAAGTATATTTTTAATCAGTGCAATGTGTCTATTGCTTATGTGTGTCCCTGCTTAGTCAAAATAAAATACAATACAATACAATACAATTTACTTTCAAAAACACGGTTTTTTAGTTAAAAACAGTGTTTAAATACACTTTTTAGGCCTAAATAGGCTGTTTTATTACATAAAATTCAATATTAGACCTAAAAACACTTAAATTATTGAGTTAAAAAAATTTTGCTAAAAAATTGGACCCCCCTGACCCCCCCCTAAATTTGAAATCTCGCACCCGGGGTCGACCCCCCCTAAAAAGCCAGGGGGGTCCGGACCCCTTTGACCCCCCCCCCTAAAAATTTTGGCCTTCCACCCGGGGGTGGACCCCACCTAGCGGACCCGACCAAAAACATCTACAATGGACTTCTTAAAATTATATATTTTAAAAAATATATTTATCCCTATCAAGTATTTTTTAACTTCTAACCCCTACTAACCGGTACAACCCGGATTTAGGGGCGGGGTTTAAAATCTGAAAAACGCATTTTACCCATATCATATCGTTTTTTTAGAGCGCATTTTACCCATATTGTTTTTTGATAGATTATGAAAGAAATATAGGTAAAAAAACTCTAGTTTTAGGGCAAAGGCCCTTTTTATTGCAAATTTTAGTTTTTTATTGCTTAAAAAATTCATTTTGATCTCAGAACTTAAGTTTGAAGGCAGTTAGAAAGACTTTTTTATTTTTCCATAATGGGCGGTTAAACTTTTCTCTCTCCCCACTTCTGGGTGAAAGGGGGAGGGGGGTTTAAAACTCCTTGTCTCAGAATTCGGGGGCGTTAAACCCCTCCTCCCAACCCATCTTCCTCCCCCCCCGTGCCCATGTAAGTACGTAAGCGGTGCTTTTGCTGAATACCTTATAATACTATTATAAAAAAAACAACAAAAATATTTATTAATGTTCCTTCATTAGGTAAATTTTTAGCATGAGAAACTGGACCGAATTACGATAATGAATCAAATCTGGAAGAAGGAAAGATACCAGCGTTCCTCCGGAAAATCGGCCAACAGTCAACCGTCCCAAATGTCCACGTCTCCGCTTTTTACTCGCCCCCACTTGATTGACATTGCAGCTGCCGATGGAAAGAAACAGTCGACGCCCGTTTCAAAACCGAAGAATCGTCTTATAAACACAAACAATCGACCCAAAACCAAAGCGGCCAAACGACCGGAGGTTTACGAATTGCAATCCTTTAAATCCGTTTCTGTTGTTGTGCATTCCTGAGTTTTTGATAGGTATGCGTAATATACAAAAACATTAGCGTGGTGAAAGGGGGAGGGTGTTGAGAGGGAGAGTGCTGTTGAGGCTGAAGGAGTAAGCTCGCTTAAAACTTGAGGCCAGAGGCATAGGTGGGCAGCCTCTCGGATTTTGGGGGGTATAGGGGGGGTCAAATTTTAGGGGGGTGTCCGGCAAGACCCAAATTTTGAGGGGGGTGTACCCATACATGGGCACGGGGGGGTTGGGAAGGGGTTAACCCCCCCAAATTCTGAGAAGGGGGGTTTAACCCCCCCCCCCCACTCAGAAGTGGGGGGGGGAGAAAAGGTTAACCCCCCCCCCCAATTTTGGAAAAATGAAGAAAAAAAATGTCTTTAAAATGACTTCTAACTGCCTCCAAACTTAAGTTTTGAGGTCAAAATGAATGTTTTAAGCAATAAAAAGCTCAAAAATGCAATAAAAAGGGCTTTTTGACCTAAAATTAGCATTTTTTACCTATTTTTCCTTCAAAATCGAAAAACGATATGGGTAAAATGCACTCCAGAAAAAAAACGATATGGGTATTTTGCGTTTCTCGGATTTTAACCCCCCCCCTAATCTGGGGTTTAACCCCCCCACTCCGGACCAACTTGCCCATGTATAGGGTGTACCCAATATTTGCGCGCTGCCTTAAAATGGGCTTAAAACGCGTAAAAAACGTAAAACAAGCTTATAAATGCTTTAAAACAGTGTAAAATTGAAATAAGACCTTATTGCAACTTACAAATTTTATTTTTTAATTCTTTTATTAATAATGTTTTTATATATTCTTATAATTAGATTAGAAATCATAGTTTTTTTTAATAATTACGTAATAATAGAATAATAATATTATTGTCTTGATTATAAAGTCAAGTATCACAAACTTTTTAATCCATAATCTTATATTTAATTAAAGATTATATACATACATGGGCGTAGCCAGGGGGGGGGTCTAGACACCTCTTTTAGGTCGACAAAGGGAAAAATTTGGGGTTAGACAGACACCCCCTTTTGCAGTGGCGTGCCCAGGATTTCATTTGGGGGGCGGTCTGGGGGCTCTACTAACCCTAAAGGGAGGTCTGGGGGGCGGAAGCCCCCCAGATATGGGGGTCTGGGGGGCGAGAGCCCCCCAGCGGGGTCAAGGGGCGGAGCCCCTTGTCAGGGGGTCCGGGGGGCAGAATAGCCCCCGGGGGAGAAAATTTTTAATTTAAGGCGCTAAAATACACTTGAAATGTTAATTCCAGATGATACTTATTACAAAATTTAAGGTTTCTTATACCTACAAATTTAAAACATGCGTTTAAAACGTTAATTAAAGGATAATAGTGTTTAAAGTAGTTTTATTAAACTGTATACCTTAACTACTGAACGGGATAATCGATTTGTAATCGAAAAACTAAGATAAATAGTCACTTTAACAATTAACTCTCCGCGCGAAGCGCGGAAAATTTTTTTCAGTCCTTTTATCACACTTAAAAAAATTTTTCTCTGGGAGGCGAATTTGGGGGGTATCTGCGGGTACCCCAAATTTAGAGGGGGGGTGTCAGCAAAATCTGAAATTTTGGGGGGGTATAACCCCAGGGGGGGGGGGGAACCCCAAGGGGGGGGGGCGGCGCCCCCGTCGGGCGGCTTCCCCCGCGCGCCCGCCGCGGCTGCCACCGGCCCGGGGGGCGGCCTTTTCTTCTCCGGGGTTTCTCCCCCCCCCCCCGTCCGGGCCCCCCCCCCCCCCCCCCCCGCCCATGTATGCCCCCCCCCCCCCCCTGCCCACCTATGGGCAGAGGGACCAAGCCACTAATAAAACAGGCGAAAAGGTAGGGGACTTTCCGGAACGTGCACACAAGTCTAAGAGACTACTAATTGATGGGAATGTTTGTGGAATCCGTACCACCTCTACACATTGCCGATATCTTTACCATTATGGGGATCTACAACCGCGGTTTTTAGCTTACGTCTTTGGAAGAGTGATGTGCCCCGGAGCTCCGCCCTTTTTTTTCTAAATTTATGAATAATTAAAGAGTGATGCCATAGATTATTTTGTCAAAATTTTTTTGTAAATTAAATCTTTTTAAAAAGTTATTTAAAACATTATAAAGTCTTAAAAACGCAAATAAAGTAATTTTAAAAGTATTTTACGCTTAAATAAGCTTAAAATCGCTCATTTAAGAGGCGGAGCTCCGGAGCTTCCTCCGCTTCAAATGACCGGATCTCCGGAGCGTGATATTGGAGAGTAGAAACATCACTTTGGAATATGTGTATAATTTTGAAATTCTTATGAAAAATGGAAACAAAACACCATAAAGTACAATAATCAATATTAGTTGTTATTAACTTACATCTATCAAAACTTGTGCACATGTGATTTGACCGTGTAATAAAGCAGTGTGAATGGGAGCGTAACCCGATTCTGAATCCTAAAAAAATAAGCATAATTTTGATTATCACAGTAAACATTTTTATTAAAACTGATTTTAGTAAGGATTTATAGGAAGGAATCCGTGCATTATAACCAAGCTTTGTAAAAGTCAAATATTTTTGGTTTAATATTATTGTGCGATTTAATATAGTAATAAATTTTTTGTCATAAAAAAAACATGAAAATTTCACTCAAGGTTTCAATCGAACACTATTAATTTGTCTTTTTAGAAATACGTCAATTTTTAGCATTTTTCAAGAAATTTGTGTAAAATTAATGCTCTCGCGCAAACAGTTTTTTGAACGCAAATTTTTTTTGGTAAAATTACAATTATTGCGTGTATGTCTTGCGCGCCACTTTATTCTTCCTACTCAGTAGAACAACAACCAATTAAAATAAGTTGCTTTTTTGAGTTAACCTGTTAGTTTTTATTTCAAAAAATAATAATTTACCCGCTTTTGTAAGTGATATCATGATAACAATAAGATAGCGACTGCCACAACATCTAAAATCCCTATATTTTTCATTTGCATATGTACAAAACAAACATAGGTGGGCAGGGGGAGATTGGGGGTTATACTAATACCCCCACAAAAGTCCCGTCCCGAATATAGCTGACACCCCCACCCCTAAAATTTGGGGGTACCCTGGACACCCCCCCACCTAAAGTTTGGGGGGTCCCCGTCCCACCCAGGACTAAAAACGCTAAAAATGGGGTATTTGAGATATACCCCAAAAAAATGTTGGAACACCCCACACCGAATTTCGAAGGTCGGGTTCGGGTATATCCCACCAAAAAATCCGGGAGACTGTTCATCTAAGTGTACAGACCTGTGCACTGCTCCCCTCAGGGGTTTTATTGGAAGGGGACAAATTCAAAACGGGGGGCGCGGGGGGGCGATAAATCGGGGGGGGGCAAGAAGGGGAGAAAGAAATAAAAAAAGATAAGGAGAAAAAAGAAAAAAAGAAGGAAGAGAAAAAAGACAAAAAAACGAAAATAAGGTTAAAATGCCTTAATATGCATTGAAATAGGCTAAAAACTACAAAACATTGGCGATGATGGCGTCATAATAGGTCAAAAATGGCGTCATAATTTTTGGGTACTTTTTCATTTTTGGGCGGGGGGCGATAAAACGGGGTGGGCAAATCCTCCAATAAAGCCGGGTGGCATTTCCAGACCCTGCACAAGTCTGTATGCCTAGATGTTTTTGGGGGGAGACAGAGGGGTCCACCCCCCTAGAACCAAAATTTTGCCCCCCTCCCCTAAAAAAAATCCAGGGGACCCATCTTTCTCTCAAAGCTTAAGAGCGGTCCGGCCTGACCCCCCCTAGCGAGGCCGACCCCCCTCCCCGCCTCCCGACGAATTCGGAAGTATATTTTTTATTTACTGTCAAAAACACGGTTTTTTAGTTAAAAACAGTGTTTAACTACACTTTTTAGGCCTAAATAGGCTGTTTTAGTACATAAAATTCAATATTAGACCTAAAAACATTTAAATTATTGAGTTAAAAAAATTTTGTTAAAAAATTGGACCCCCCTGACTCCCCTAAATTTGAAATTTCGCACCCGGGGTTGACCCCCCCCCCTTAAAAGCCAGGGGAGTCCGGACCCCCCGGACCCCCCTAAAAAATTTTGGCTTTTCACCCGGGGGTGGAGGTGGACCCCTTCTAGCGGACCCGACCAAAAACATCTATGACTGCATGTATAATGTATAAATGTATTATCAAACTAAATTTGTCGTCGCCTACGCTTTGATCGCGCTCCACGTACGCTTATCGCAAAAACAAAAAGAAGCAATAAGAACTAAGAACTAAAAATCAATAAATGGCGACAAGATACCAACAGAAAAAAATTAAAAGTTTTTTGATAATTAAAATTAAGTAACTACTTTTGTTTTAAAGTCTGCTCCGAAGTCTGTCAATATCCAGTCAAGAAGCTCATTTTTTCCACGCGCACTCGCCCAATGAACCAAAGATCTGCCGCGGTGCTTACTGCGCCAAAAGTTACGACAGTGCAACAGCGCGTACGCTTTGAACTGATCATTGCTTCCTTTACCAAGAGCGCTGGTTATCTAAAAACGTACGTGTTTTGGTATATTATAATAAATCCATATAACAATTATTTTTACAGGCTTAAAATTTAAAAGAAAAGTTTAATAACCTTAGTCTGATCAAAAATATTTAAAAATGGAAAAAAATTTGAGATGTGGATATCTGACTAAAGGTACGGTTTATAAACAAAAAATTGTATTGGATAGAATATTTCATTAGCTATAAATTAACCGTACTGTGACCGAAATACGCAAACTTGAAAATTTTTAAAATATACATATTTTTGTCTCAATTATTTTCGAACAGACTTAAGATAAACTAAAAACATAACTTTAAAAAAATTTTGAAATAAAATGGTACAGTCGCTGAGTTGCACAAGAAAATAGATTATATATATAATGGTTCTGTCTGGATTTCTTTGGTCACTTGTATGTGTTTTTTAATGTTTTTTTGTGTATTTTTATAATTTTGTTGGGTTACCATAACAACTTTGATTTACTGTTTGCATGTAAATGTAAGTTATCTTGCTAGAAAAATAAAACTTTGAATTTTAAATTTAACAAATGTGTATGTATTAAAACGTTATTTGAGACCAGTGGCGTGCCCCGGGGGGGGGGCGGCCGCCCTCCCCCGAAATCCGGCGAAGCCGATTCCGAGGGGACCCGGAAACGCAACCCCCCCCCCACCCCCCCCCCCCCCACCCCCCCCCCCCCCCCCCCCCCCCCCCCCCCCCCCCCCCCCCCCCCCCCCCACCACCCCTTTGAGACCCATTTTTAAAAAACAAATTATTAAATTGAAATATACAAAAATTAACTCACGCACTTAGACCCAAGGACGTAACCAGGATGAGCAGGGGGGCGGCCACCCCCCCCCCCCGAAACGGTCAGACAGGGAGAAAAATAAGGATAGTGGTTGGGTGGGGGGCCGCCGCCTCCCCCCCATCCTCCGAAATGGTCGCCAGATAGTAAAATTTGGGGGTTTTCAGAGGCTAAAAATTCAAAATTTTCTAGCGCCTCGCTAATCGCTCGGCGCCAAACTATAAAATAATTTTAGTACCCCAACTGACCCACAAAAACCAAAAAAATTTTTCTACTTCGCTTCGCTCAGTGGTCACTTTCTATAGTATACATACATATATCTCGCTATTTATCTTGCCTAATGCTAATATTATTTCAAAGTTGGTACAATATTTTTTATAAGTAACAACAACAAGTACTACACAGAAAGCAAAACAAACAATCATATTGGTTGATTTATGTATTTCCCTCTCCTAATTTTTCCAGCCTCCTATAGCATTGGCTCGGATTTTTTTCATATAGGTAGGTACTCATGGGGGGGAAGGGGACAGAGACGGGAGGGGGGGAAAAACAAAACAAGAAACTAATCTAATACTTTTCTAAAACAAAATAGATAAAAATAATAATGATAAAAGGTTTATTACGTAAACGTGTAGGACTTTTATGATTTACTTAATTCTTATGGCTTAACCTATTTTTTTATTTTTTAAGGTGCTTCTACCCATACTTAAGATGTTGCAATTAACTTGCTTTTAAAGTGTTTCCATTTAATTTTACCCCGCTTTCTACACTTATTAAAGTGTTCCTATTTAACCTGCTTACTTTAGGTATTAAAAATAAAAAAAATGCTTTGGTGTTTTCACGTAACCTGCTTCTTACGCTTTTTAGTGTATGTCCCTTTTTTATAACCTACTTACTTTATCCATTAGTGATTATTATTTATCAAATTATACTCTTAACAGATATCTAATAATATTTACAAAGATAAAATTTAACAGTGGACTAAAACAATAAAATTTTCTCCGTGGTCAATATTTTATGTATTTTTAGTTTATTATTATTTTGAATATCATTTATTATTAGTTTACGCAAACTTTTTTATCTACATAAATATTTAATTTTCCGCAAACTTTTTTATCTATATACATATTTAATTCTCCAAAACTATATGCTTAATAATATATTTTCTAAAATAACATAAAACAACCCGTTCCTTCCTGTTATTAAATGAATTCAAAAACTTTTCTTAACTTATCGATCATAAATTTCTAAATATTCTAAAAATCTTCGTCTTTTTATTATCTATAACAAATTAACAAAACTTATAAAAAAAACGAAAAATTAATTATGGTATACCTTCACTACAACGCCACTTGCTGTGTAGTTCTGTAGAATTTTTTCTCGGTATGTTTGAAAAATTTTCAAATAGTTCCGGACGGTTTCCGGTGGGATGTCGCCTCTCGATATTACCCCGCTCCTTTCAGTCCAAAAAAACTTCCCAGTTGCCGGAGTCATTTTTTTGCGATTTATTTCTGGAACAAAATAAGTCTTTATACAAAAAATAATTACGACTGGAAAAAATTTATCAGGTGAACATTTCTCGCTAACGGTACGGTTGATTTATAACAAAATTTTATTAGTGTTTAGTGCTTAACTACATTGATATTATTGTCGTCTGAATCAAGAGATATACTCACCTGATAAATTGTTTTCGACCTTAAAGGTGCGGTGTCAAACTTTTTGTCTTCGATTTTGATGATTTTTTTGTAAAAACCTTACCTCTGCCCTAAATACCACACAAAATTTTTTCATCTGAATTTTCTCTACTGGTTCTGGAGATATAACCCTGCAAAAATTGCTTTTTTCTACAATTTGTTACTTAAAAAATTGCTCATTGGATACAAAAATTTGAGTTACAACTTATGCATTTAAAGAAAGCGGCTACTTTCTAATTTAATTTGATACCTTGATTGTTAAAATTGGTGCTTTCTTTGTCGAGATATTGTGTTTCCTGTACAAAAACCCACGATTTTTTCGCTACAAATAAGAAGTGTAGGCAAAAATATTGGGCAAAAATTACTGCCGTCGTTTGGTTTTTTTAGCGAGAAAATCAAGAGTTTTTTGTACAGGAAACATAATATTTTGACAATATTACAGTACCAATCTTAACAATCAATGTATCAAATTTAACTAGAAAGTAGCCGCTTTCTTTGAGTGGATATTTTGTAACTTAAATTTTTATCCCATTGAGCAATTTTTCATTCAAGTACAGAATTGTCGAAATTGCCATTTTAGCGGGTCATATCTCCTTAACCACTGGGGATATTTTGATGAATTTTTCTGTGGGCTATTGGGGGAGGGGTAAGGTTTTTACAAAAATAATCAAAATCGAAAACAAAAAGTTTGATTTGGTACCGCACCTTTAAACATTTTTGAACAAACTTTAGCTAGGGTAGTGCATTTAATTTCGGCACTTTTCTAAATTGGGCATTTTTGATTTAGGACTATATCTTTGGTAATCCTTGACGTAATACGACGTTTGATAGCTCAAATGAGAGCTAATTATATGTAGATGACTGTCGTGAGCTTTTTATTTGTTATGTTATGATATTTTCATTTGAAATTGTGTGATTTTAATTTTTAAAAAATGTTACTCGTTTTTAGAACATGGGCATCTCATGATTGCGCAATAAATTGGTTTAAAAATTAAATTGTCCTGGTAAAATTTAGTCTATTTTTCGAATTTTTAGTCCTCGTGGTTCTACGTTGTGTCTGTGGTGAACAATCGTTATAAAATAAATTAGTGTAATTTCGGCACACATATTGCTGTAGGTAAAAACGGGTTGAATTAAGTGGTCGGGTGTAAAAATGTAGTTGTAAATAGTTAAAAGACAACGTTGATATGTGTAGGGGTTATAGCACTGCACTTAAACTCGATTAAGGGGGTCCTTTTAAAAAGTGACGAAATTAAATGCACTTTTTTCCCAAATTTTGCTCATTTGGATACCATTTGGCATTTTAGCTGTAAATTTTTGCCAGTTACACGTTGAACAACAAGTAGAAGCTTAAATTAAAGAAAACTGCCTGGAGATAGTGATAAGTTCTTAAATTTTTGAAAATGATGATTTTTTGACTGAGAAACAATCGATTGTTTGTAAAGTGCCGAAATTAAATGCATATTTTTAATTTCGGCAATTTTCAATTTTTTTAAAAACTGATTTAATTAAGTACAAAACTACTTTTGTACAGTGAAACTTTTGTGACGCAACGCAGTATCGTGAAAGCTTCAAAATGAGCTATCAAACATGAAAATCGGGTCATACAGTGAAAAGTTACATCGGAAAAACAAAAAAGTGCCGAAACTAAATGCACTACCCTGCGCTAAAGCAAGAAACTAAAAACGTGAATTAAAATCACAATGTTTAAGAAGCTGTCAAAATACTCGCACGTGTATTATGGTTATAAATCAGCTGATTTTTTCCGAATATGTAATAAACTAAAGAAGGTAAATTCATCTGATACTATTAAGAATGTTGCCAACACGTTTATGCTGGCAGGCGGCACTAAGAATAGCATAAAAAGTTTGTAAATATTAATTAAAAGCTAATTGAAAATTTTGCACTAATTTGATGTATCAAAGCAAAAAGTTTGTCTGTACGTCAACTAGCCTATTTTTAAAACAAAAAAAAACACAATTTACGATGTTAACTAACATTTAAGCTAAACCTAAACTTAAAAAATAAATGGATTTACTGATTTAATGCGATTTAAATATGTGACAACTTTAAAAATATTTAAAACGATTCAGATCATGTTGACTGAGTGTTGACTAAAAGTAAACCCTACGTGGATGCAACAGTTGTTTTGTTGGATTAAAAAATACTCCCATTAACTAACCATTCAAATCACGAGAATCTGACATCACTTTATCAGCCAATTAGATTCGATTTAATACGGTTTATTTGTTTGATAAAATGACGTCAGATTCTCGTGATTTGAGTGGTTAGTTAATGGGAGTATTTTTTAATCCAACGAACGACTGTTGTAGTCACGTTGGGTTTACCTTTAGTGGTGATACAAAAAGCTTTTTTAAATTTGTCAACAAAAAAACTGAAATCAAAACAGGAGAAAATGGGGCAAATTTAAAACAAAAATCCGGCTATATATAAAAAATGAATATATTTTTCTAAAATAAAAATAAATATTTTTAAATATATAAATAAATATTTTTACACACGATAACGAAAAAATGCCAGATTTTCCAAAAAGAATTAATATTTATGAAGGCGCATTCATTTTTCACCTTCGTAATAAATAAGTTAAAAAAACTTTTAAAAAAATGAAAAAAATGTCAAGGTAAGGCATCACGTACCCTTGACCAAGGTAAGGCTGTTTATTTTAAAACTAAATATTGCGTTCACTATTAATAAACGGATAGGATTTATTTTTTAAAAATTTCAACTTTTTCTGGAACTGTTAATTTTTTTTGAAATATTACCTTGTTTTTTTTTTCTAATTTTAAAAACAGTGCTAGTATGTGGTGGTTTGCAAAAAAAATTTGCATATTACATCTGGTTCAAAAAAGAAGATATATATTTTTAATTTTTTGGTTTAAAAGAAAATTTGCATATTACGTCTGGTCCAAGAAAAAAAATATTTTTAATTTTTTTGGTTTAAAAAAATTTGCATATTACGTCTGGGCATATTACGTCTGGTCCAAGAAAGAAAATATATATTTTTAATTTTCTGGTTTAAAAAAAGTTTTCATTATTACGTCTGGTCCAAGAAAGAAAATATATATTTTTAATTTTTTGGTTTCAAAAAAAATACATATTACGTCTGGTTTAAGAAAAAAAAAATATTTTGCTTCATGAATGAGCAAAAAACCCGAGCTAAAACGAATCAGAAATTATTAAATTAAATACACACTTATTTTTTATGTAAATTGCTTTTAAAATTATATTAGTATACACTTGCGATGTTCCTGCCCTTAAATATCAATCACTAAAAATCCGGCCATTAAAAGCAGGAAGCTCCGAAGCCCGTGGACTCCACAATTTATAAGAGTAATTTCAAGCTTATTTGGCATTAATTTTTGTTTTAAGTTTTTTATTAGTATTTCAGGACTACGTCTGGTCCAAGAAAGAAAAAATATATTTTTAATTTTTGGGTTTAAAAAAATTTGCATATTAGGGTAACTGACTTAATTTCGGCCACGCCTTAATTTCGGCCACCAATTTAGGGTGTCAGAAAATTGGCTTATTTTTAAAACACAAAAGAACTAGCACAAAAGTAACTGGATTAATGTTGAATAAAGTGTTTTTGCAAAAAATTTTTATTTTTGTTATTCTACATTATCAACATTTTCATATAAAAAGTGAATTTTTTATGATTTTCCTAATTTTTGCTTTGTGTTTAAACTGCATCAAATTTAGAACAAAGCAATATATAACCTTAAAAGATCTTCTATTTAAGGCTCAAAATTGTTAATTTTCATGTTTTGATATTTTCTTCAAAATCATTTTGCAATGCGTTTAACTAACTGCGCATTTTAAGATTCCGTTAATTTCGGCCACCTGAAAATTTAGGTGAAAGAACCTGCCGTTTTTTGCTGTTTTTAAATATCATTGTACTACCGTATTTATAAAGAATTTTTTTTGCTCGTTTGACTTTGTTTTGACGTTTTTTAAGCCAAAAATAAAAATTGAACAAAAAATACAAATTATTAAAACTTGTTTTTTTAAGGTTTTGACATAATTATTTAAAGTCTTGCTAATAACTATTAAAGTTCGCAAACGGGAAAAATTAAGTTATATGTACCGAGAACAATACCTAAGGGTAAATTTGCAACCTTTAGAAACTTTTATTGTTCGTTTAAGCAATAGTTATGGCCAGTTTTTTTTAGGTGGCCGAAATAAATGGCACGCGCCTTAATTTCGGCCACTTTAAAAAAAAGGTTTAAACCTTCACTGATTTTTAAGTGTAACAGAAATATTCAAATTTTGCACTGGAATAACAAATATAGCTATTGTTTGATTTTTAGGCCAAATTTTGGCTTGATTGAAAAAGCCAGAAAAACTTATTCAAAAAAATAAAAAAAGGTGGCCGAAATTAAGTCAGTTACCCTACGTCTGGTCCAAGAAAGAAAATATATATTTTTAATTTTTTGGTTTAAAAAAAATTGCATATTACGTCTGGTTCAAGAAAGAAAATATATATTTTAAATTTTTTGGTTTAAAAAAAATTGCATATTACGTCTGGTCCAAGAAAGAAAATATATATTTTTAATTTTTTGGTTTAAAAAAAATTTGCATATTACGTCTGGTCCAAGAAAGAAAATATATATTTTTAATTTTTTGGTTTAAAAAAAATTGCATATTACGTCTGGTTCAAGAAAGAAAATACATATTTTTAATTTTTTGTTTAAAGAAAAAATTGCATATTACGTCTGGTCCAAGAAAGAAAATATATATTTTTAATTTTTTGGTTTAAAAAAATTTGCATATTACGTCTGGTCCAAGAAAAAAAAATTTTTAATTTTTTGGTTTAAAAAAAATGCATATTACGTCTGGTCCAAAAAAGAAAATATATATTTTTAATTTT